>JAQFXU010001977.1:0-23909 GCA_034693705.1 Spatulosminthurus flaviceps | reverse complement strand
ATTTAATATACCATATCAAGATTTGTGGGAAAAGTGTAATTTATTCTCAATTCAAGAAAGACTGCAATATTTAACACATATATTTGCATACAGATCAATACGAAATTGTAATATTGTTGATATCACCAATGAATTCGAATTTTTCCCTTCTCCTCGAACTCAAAAACTTGTATTGCATACTCATAGAACAACTTTATTTAGAAAGTCGGGTTTTTATCAGTCTGCTAAGCATTGGAACGAAATACCGTTGGAAGCAACAAATGCCAAAGAATTCACTAAATTCATTATTAATTATCACAAATTGGATTTTAAATAAAAGGTTGTGTAACTAAAACTAATTACATTGGCCAAAACATTCAAAATTCTTGTGAACAGGAGTTCAGTTTAACTTTAGCTTGTGTTACTGGAGGGAGACCAGTCATTTTGTACTGATCCAGGTATAAGACGTAAATAAAGTTGAAATGAAATGAAATGAAATAAATACATACAATTTCTTCCAATCTTTAATCACAAAAACGGCAGACACTAATTATTTTTCACCTTGAAACAAGGCTTTCGTTTGAGGGTAACGGCTCATATCATAGTGAGTTAAAAAGGACGTTCTATTTTTGTTTCTATTTAGTACTGTGGTAAGAAAGTATTAGAAAGCTTTCGGCCTACTAATTTTAAGGACCTTTTGACTCATCACACTGCATTCTGTTACTATCACTCTTACGATGAAAGAGAAATACGATTTTTAGTCAGTTTGTAGATGTGTTAGAATTCGTATCATACTTTTGGTCTCCATGGTTGCTCACTCAGAGTGAAATGATTATATTTCCTGATAGTACCACTTTGGTTATTATTTAACTTAATTTCTGCCAAAGGTAAAAATACTTTTAATCCGCCTAGATAAAATATAGTAAGTGTGTCATTAAAGTTTTCATGGGAAAGAAAACATTTGTTAAAATTGTATCATTTTTATAATATTTTAATTTTGTTTTGACAGTCAAATCTGGAGTAGTAGAGCATTGATTGATTTCCAGAACCACTATTTCAATTATAGTTGTCAGAACGGGAGGAAGATAGACAGCAATGGAGACTTGGAGTGAGAAGACTAAAGTCAAAGGATCTACAAAGCCAAGGGAAGTCGAGTTGCAGTCTGAATTTGGAAAACTCAAAGAAGCATCTTCGGGGGGAACAGGCGCATCTTTGGATAAAAGGATTTCTCGAAAAACAGTCGATTCTCCTGGATACAAAGAAAAGGATGATTCCGGCTGTGCTGCGCAAGTCGACTGTAATAACCACGACGTGAGTTGATAATTATATACAATATACGATATTTATACAATATCGAGTTTTTTCATGTATTGAATATCTTTAAAGCATTGTAACCCACATGGTGTGGTAACTAACCCTATCCATCACACGTAGCGTTTGTAGTATATTTTTTAGTATGTATTGTGTTCTTCTCAGTAAGTTGTGGACCTTCAAATTAAATTACATACGCCGGTGGAGTTTACAGATTTTGTGACGGAATTTCGAATGCGAAATGGGACTTCAAGCTTCATAAGTCTCTTTGCTTATTTGGTTTTAATGCTTTACTATGCCAGTTTTCAGACGAGTTTTGTACCACCGTGGAGCAATTGCTTAGGAAAAAAGAAGCTATCCAAATGTTACAGCAGCTGAGAAACGCATAGAATTACTTTCAATAGATACGTTGCTACTCTTCTTGAAACTTTCAAAACAAGCACCTTGTAAAATCTGATATGTGCAGGATGGTTTTTGAGTTTGTTAATGATGCGTCTCACAGATACTGCAAGAGAATTTTCAATTCTTAAGTCCTGAAGAGCAAAGACGTTGTTGCAATGATAATCAAAAATTACGAAAGACGACCGGGTCAACGATATTCGAGTATACACTTTTCGTAGACAGTGGATGTGGGCAAAAGGTCGTGGTCACTAAAGGCTACCAGAATCCGCAAATCGAAGAAAGAAATTTCTTTCCAGAGGTAGAAAAAAAATATCTTGAGACCCTAAAGCTATCAAATTGTTTCATAAGTTTGGAGTTATGTGACGATTCTTACCGCAGCAGCGAGAACCCTGTCAGAAAGCATAATGGAACTCTAGACTTCGTTAGAAAAATCAGATATCAAGTATACAAGGTTACATGTTCCAACGACGCTTGCCTGCAAAAATTATTGTCTAAGCCCCTTTTAACCCCAGACGTTAAACTGTTACAGTAATTTCAAAGATGTGAAATATATTGTGTTCGATGGTTGCGTTCACTAGCCTGGTTGTTGGATACAAACATAACTAGGTCGAGAAATCTCAAGAGAGTTTACATTGGAGAAGTTGGGCCACACTGGCTACTGACCTCAACTGTTTCACAATTTCCACGGTCTCTTGAAGAAATTCATGGCGTTCCGCTTGCATTACTGAGAAGTTTTGAAAAGGCCAAAGTTTTACATTTGGTACACTCAATTCGCTTTCACCGGGTTGATGACGTACATTTGGAAACGGATGCATTGAAAACCATTGTGCATTTGCGAATCAAACTTGAATTTTTAAGAATAAAACGGGATTCGTTCGCCTTTGAAAAATCATATGAATATATGAAAAATCTGATGGAGAATACAAAGACTTACTACAACGACATATTGGCGATTGGCAAGGACACTTTACAGCGTCTGGAACTACATGACGATGGATATGGGCACTTTCCTGATTTGCCAGCAAAAATGTCTGCACTGACACACCTAACGTTTGCAACTGCTAGTGATGGCCGATTGCATTGTCCGATACGCTTCACATTTCCAAAATTTGCTCCAAAGCTAACGACAATATCGTTCCCGTTCATGACTTTAGAACAATGGGAACAATGTCGGAATTGGTGGAGTCTCAATGAAATGTCAGGTTGGGAAGCTATTCGCATGGAAATCAAAACTTTAAGGTGTCATGGACCATTAAATCTTACAATTCGAAGTGAATTTCTACAAAGTTTCCCTGCTGTAGGCGATATAGACTTCGTGACTTCAGTGACTTCTCCTGATGTGGATGGCATTATTTTTCATTAGGTTGGGGCTATTGAATGCGACCTATGGCAGCAAAAGTGTATACGTATTGACGTTATATATTCTAGTAGCAATTTTTATTGCAAGTAGAAATATTTAACTTTTAGCACACGTACTTTACAGAGCAACTAGATTTGAAAAAATAAATGTAGCGGCCACTAATTAGTTGGTAATAAATCCTTGCTTTGCTATGAGACAGGAGTAATAGAAGAGTTGAGAATTTTAAATACATGTAGTTAGCCGGGCTTCGTATCTTGTATAGAATCATTGAGTGTTGCTACGATCACTTGTGCAAGCTTGAGAGAAGAAGTAGAAAAAAGTACATACTTAAATATTATTTTCGTTGATCCTTTCTAAAAAGCAACGGTATTACATAGTTTCTAGTAAAAATCCTATCAGTTGTACATTCTAGCGGATTTCAAGCTCCAGTTCTGTTCATTAAAAAATGAAATAAAGTATCATCTCATACTGGGATAAAATCATAGGATGACTACAGTCATTTATGTATTGCTGAAAAAGTTCAACCCAGTGAACCACTTTATTATCAAACCCTTGAAAAAAGGTCATGTATCGCCCCAGTAAGCAGTAAAACGATATTTTGATAAAAAAATTGAAATTCCAAATAGTTACATATTGGCATTTAATTTGACTGATAAATATCACACGATTTTATCTATACATTAATACAGGCGCTAAACCACGAGGTCAAGAGCGGGGGTACAAAACTATAGTGTGTACCCACCGGCCATTGATTTTGCAACCCAAAATGTGCATATATACGAATATTTGGCTGAAATTTATCGAAAATTATATGATTTTTGACCAAATTTTTAAAAAAAACCTGGCAGAAATGGTTTTTGATTAACTAAATTTTGAGATTTTCAGTGAAATATTAAGATTTACTTGCAAAATTTTCATAAAAATTGAGTTGAAAACGTTATATTTTGTTAGTTTGTAGAATTTCTTGGGTGTACAGATTGCATGCTTGTATCCCTCTGGGGTTTTAGTGGGGGTACACTATACCCCCGGTCTCCCCAGTGGTTTAGCCACTGATATAGATAGATGATTTTATTGACCGTTATGACATAAACACATCATGGCATGAAATAGATGCTATGTGACATTTTGCTTTGTTCATGGCAAATTTGATCGAACAGGAACAGATTAACTAGGTAGAATCGTAATTTATTGTATGAATTCTAGTTGATAGTCATTTTATTGTAAATATAACAGTTTCCTATCTGAATTTTCCAATTCCGTTGTATTTCCATTATTCGAACTCAGCTACTCGTAGCTGTAATTAATAGGCAGGAATATGCAGGTACATTATATTGATATTTTATTTAAATTCAGTCAATCGGCCGTGCTTTCGGATTTTACATCCTCCACAACTGAAATGTTTAATTATAAATAAGTATTAGGGTGTACAGGAGAGTTGTTGCTGCACCGTGTATGTATAGTCTAGGTACATGTTAAACGCAAGGATATTAAATGCATCGTGTGCACTGTGCACCCTAAATCACAAAATCGTACATGTACAGACGCGCTATGCTTATACATGCAGGCCTCTGTGCTTCATTCTGTGGAACCTCATGCATTTACTATATAGAGTTCCCTCACCTTCAGTTTTTCAGTTGGAGTCATGGAACGTACAACTGATTGCGTCCTACCTCCCAGTCTATAATGCGAAGTAAGTATACTATACTTATACTCTATAAAATTACTTATCTTCTAATTTTAATTCAAATGGAAATTCATAATAATCAGTATAAGCACATACAAGCTAAAGCTAAAAGAAGCAGGCAAATATCATTAGGTTTAGTAAACACTGATAAATTTTCTCTCTATACAATAAAAGCTCATATTATTTGCAGAGAAGTGGATGACTAAACTTTGCCCGTTGTTGACATTGGCTGGGAAAATACCTTCGTGTCTTCTTCATATATGTGGCAAGTAGGAGGGCAGGGAAATTGACGGAAAAAAGGAGGTAAAAACCAAAAGCTTCTGGGGTTTCAAACCTTCGCGTCCGGAATGCCATCATGGCTGGTAGGTGTGGTTTCGAAATGTGGTGTTAATAAATAAAAAAAAAAGTCGACATTTTTATAATTATATACATATGCTCTATACTCCTCTACTTTGTATATTCTCTAGTATATAATTACATGCAGATACGAAATTAGTTTTAGGGAAAGGGGAAGGTCAATTAAGTAATTTGAATATGGAATAAAATGTTTGTATATTGTGGGAATTCAAAACTTGCAACTGTAATACGAAGTATGTAAACAAAATTTGTAAGATTCCAAACAAAGTTGTGGCAATTATTGGTGGAAATTATCCTGGAGTATGGAGGGATGAATTTTTAAGGGAAGAGATTTGGTCACTTGTGATTTGATTGACGGAAGAGCGGAAAGTAGTATTCGAATTCGAATGTGTGATAAGTTTTGGCTGATAATGACAGCAGGAAAAATGAATATATTGACCATTGGGTGAATTTGGCCTTGACTGTTATTTAGTAATTCCGAGAAAACCTATGCGCTGTCTAGGCTTGTTGTAAGTGAATGAATGTGGGAATCGTGTGTGGCTGAAAAAATATTATTAAAATTGAAGATGAAATGTTAGGAATTTGTAATGAACTTTCAATAGTTTAGAAGTGTCGATAGATCCTTAAATATCAGTGTGCAGATGAAGAGAAAAGTGTGTAGTTTGATAAGGGAATGGTTTTGAAGTGTGAAGTTTTTGGACTGTGAACTGGCCGGTGATAAATCTGATTTTGACGATGTTTTATGAAGAACTCTTCACAAAATCTCAGTGTAGCTGCTGTCAGCAGGAGGTGGCTGGACTAGGAGTGGAGTGTGCTGATTGTCCGAACACCTTCCGCTTGTGTACTGAGGTACGATTTAAATTCAGCGGTTTGTTTGTCCCAGTTCTAATGTAGTGAGGATTTATGCCGAACCTGGGACTATAGTTTTGGTTGAGAAAATTGCAACTTATTGAATTTATTTGTTTTTTAATAGTGCTTCTCCCTTGGTGCTGAAATTGGGCAGCATAAGGCGGATCATAAGTATCGGTTCTTTGTAAGTTTGTACTACAAAAAATGGATTGACATGTGAAGATGATTTCCTCATGACGTACTTAATGTGAGTTTCTCGGGCGAGTTTAAATATTATTGAATAAAATTGATATTTTTGAAGGATTCCGGCAATCTGGTCATTTTTCCGAGTGAGGCGAATTGGTCCGCTAGAGAAGAAATTCGTCTTCTGGATGCAATCGAACAGTATGGATTTGGGAATTGGCAGGATATTAGCAAGCATATTGAGTCAAAAAGTCCGAGTGGTGCGTGAGGATTGATTCAATGAGAGAGGATGAAACCAAGAGTGTGAAACTGGTTGAATAACTTTGTAACCATCCCTTTTGGTTGTTATAGAAGCCAAGGAGGAATATGTGAAGCGATTCGTCCAAGGGACAACGGGTCAGATTACCTGGAATAATGTGAAGGAGAAGGTCCAGCACCCGGTTGACCATACCGTAGTCGATGATGGCCCTTTATCGCCCACCTTAACCCAGCAGTTAGCACCATTAGATATTCAGCCGGATGAGATGGCCCAGTTGGGATATATGCCGAATCGAGATGATTATGAAAAGGTTTGCTTTGTTTTCACAAGTTTTTTTTACTTGTCGCGATTGGAATGGACCTTGTTTATGGAAGTATCTATTCTATTTAAGGAATTCGACAACGATGCCGAAAAGTTGGTTTCGCAGTTAGTTTTCAGTACAGAAGATGAGGATATTGATATTGGTAAGAAATTTGCAAGTTACTCACCAAAATTAAATTTTAAAGTTGAAGGCCTCGTAGATTATTATTCATCATGCTTTTAATCAATTTTAGCTTTAAAGCTAGCTCTGGTGGATATGTACTCTAGAAGACTCCGGGAACGAGTCAGGCGTAAGCGAGTCATACGTGATTATCAGCTTGTATCTCAGTTTTTCAAAAAAGATCGTCCGTCTCAGAAACGCCAGTTTGCTGCCTACGAGAGGTAAAATTCTTTCTAAATCAAATCACATCAAATCCAGAGCCACCAAGTTTTCGTTATCGTGTATGTTATGGTTACATTGTTATGTTGATGCTTGCAGAGATTTACAAGAACAATTCAAAAGCTTTGCCCAGTTTCATTCCGCCAGGGAGCATGAGCATTTTATTCAAAATTTAGTCAAGGAGAAAGAATTAAAGTTTCGGTTGGCCGAGTGTTACAAATACCGTCGTAATGGAATTACTCGAGCGGAAGAGTGCATCGAGTTTGAACGTTTGAAGTCAAGGAGAAAGTTACAGCTACAAAATTCCAGCCCAGTTTTGGGAAGTGATATGGTTGCTGAACCTCAGCCTTCAACCTCGAACACGTCTGTTCCCGAACCCTCTAAAGTTCAAAGTGGAACCGAGGTAATACTGCTCAAAGTTATTAATATTCTATCAGCTTAGTTGTTGGTACTGTTTTTCCTACATAGCGTAAGCTGCAATATTTTCCCTTCCAATATTTATTTTTTAATTGGAGGGAATCTGATTATGATTTTCCCTCCAGGATAGCAATCAACCGAATCTGGCAATGAACTCTCTACCAGTGCCGACGACCAAAGTACTACCAACTCTCCTAGCAACGCCGACATTAATGTTAGTGAGTTTAACGGAATCGTAATATGTAGAAGGCATATATTGTCCGTATTAAGTTTGTAGTTACGTTTAAGCTAATTATGCTCTTTTCTAACCGAAATCTGCTTATTATCATGCATGCAAAATTGCCGCTAGAAATAGCGTCAACGACGATTTATCATTTATTGCTTTCAATGCTTGCTAACAATTTAGCGGCGTAAAAAGAAGCGGAGACGAGGAATGTTATCCAGACAGAAAACGCATAGCCCGGCAGTTCTCATGCGAAGACTCCAGCTCAAATTGCGGGGAATCACTATCCGAGGTGCTATCATCACCAATAACCGGGCCGCAGCAGAAAACCCAAGTTCCCGCATGCGAGGGCGACCAAAACTTATCGCTGCTCCAAACGGACGAAAAACCAAAGGATACGGAAGACCAATTTACTGCTAATATGAATTCTCTTCCTTCTGCTCAACTTCTTTCCTCTCCTGAAAAGCATGTAAGTTTTTCTTAGTTTGCTTCAAAATTTTCTGTCTACAATGCATTAATAATTTGTAATGTACTCCGAGTTAATCGCTCATGAAATAACTTTTATTTTTACGATTAATTTCATGTAGCTCTGTCTGTCAACAAATTTACTTCCCTCTCAGTACTTGACTATTAAAGCTGCGCTTCTTGTGGTGAGCTAAATGAGTGAAACATTTACACAGAAGTTTTAAAAAGGGTTTTTAGTCTTTCTACTCACAGTTTAAATTAATTAACATACTTTGTGCTTTGTAGAGTCAAGCCCCTACAAAATGCACGTTGGGTAGGCCGGCAAATCTTACAGACCTTGAGTGGAGTCAGATTGTCAACTTTATGGTTCAAAGTGGTTGGATGGCTGCCTCACGAGTGTCGTCTTCGGAAGCGGAATGAAAGTTTTTCAGCGATAGATTCTTCAAGTTTTCAAGCTCGTTCAACTGTAATGAAACTAGCCTACTTATTATATGTATAATTCAAATTTGTTCTCATAGGCTGTAGGCCAGTATGAAGTCCGTAACTTTGGAAATCTTTAAACGCCTTCGGTGACATTTAAGTCACTCCTTCAGTAATTTCGGTGTTACGACCTAATGACTTTCAGTTTAGCGTTTGTACAATTATTATTCGTAATGTAAGTAACTAGCTTACTTTGAGTGCGTTTAGTATTTTTATAATGTATTTAAAAAGAACCAAAAAGTACAAGAAAATATCGTGTATATTAATTGCGGAGTGAATAACTTTACAATTATGTATTTATGATTGTAGTGGTAAGATACGTAAAGGATAACATACATTACATAGGTTCAATAAACAAGCATAAGTTATTATGTTCTACACGGATTGTAATTTCATAGCACACAGATTTTGGAATTTTCCCTTTAAGGTTTATTTTCAAACGATTCGTCAGTGTTTTCCAAAGCAAATTTTGCACCTTTCTTTTGCGAAGCGTTAAAGTATTACTCAAGGCGCATACGGATGGAATTCACATTTTTATCATTTCTTTTTTTCACTTTCTATGACCTTCGCTCTTTTCGTATTATTATCAAATTGTACTTATTGTGAGTCGGAGCATGTCTCATTCATTTGTACTTGAAAAGAAATAGAATTACCAGTTTAGATATATTTAGTACTTCCTTGCATGGAGGCATCATCTTTTTAAGTGCACTCTTTACTCCTTTTTTTCATTTAAACATCGGAGTCTAAAGCCATATTATTTCCATGTAAATAGTTGGGCTGCTCGACCTTTACAGAAAAATTAAAATTTATTGTTATTACTCACAAGAAATCAAGTTGATAACTTGATTGAACTCCGTAATTCAGTTTATTCCAATTTTATTAACGAAATTTACAAGTTCATTTACATGAAACTGTTAAAGATTGGATTGCATGAAATGATTCGGAAGTAAGTTTCCAAGCTACCATTAATACTGCAGTCTGAAAGTACCGTAAAACTGACGTACATTTGTGTACATAATCTCGGTTTTGAAATTACATGGTCTATGTGTTCTCCCTATTGACAGAAGTGTAAAAATACTGTGAATTGAGTACTGAGTACATACGTGTATATCTGTAGTATTGACCGACACTCCTTATGTAACCCCAATGATAGTTGTGATTCTTTGCAGCAAATGCAATGATAAATGACATTCCTACTTTACCAAACAAATGTAGCATTATTGTAGTGTATATAGTAGTAGTAAACTTCTTGTGTGTTTCTCGTTCAAAGAAAAGGGCAACACATGTTGCTTCCAGCAGTGCCGGCTTGACAAATGAAACCATGCATGTAGTATGAGTGAGAATCCCTTTAGGAAAGGTCAAGCAAAGGATCCATTGAAAAGTATCCTTACACCCGAAAGTATTTTGACGGACTGGAGAGGTATTCCCTGTGATCATCTCTCTGCACTCTCAGCAGGACAAGAGAAAAAGAACTCATCAATGCACCTCATCAGCTCTCTACAGCTCCTATGGTTTGGAGTCTTCACTAAAGAAAAGTGCCGGGCTTGGTGGGCCAGTATTATTTTAACCATGTATACATGTACGAAGACACAATGCACAAAGCACGAGTTGCACTTGCTGTAAAGGTCTTTTTAACATTACATAGCATATGATTAGCGTTTTGGTCCCTCTCTTGTCTTTCTTCAAGTTAAGTTTTTGGTTACCCAAAAGCCTCCATACAATACAAGTGTACATAAGTAAGTACTTCCAATATGTAAAAGTATACTTGTACACAATTGATGCGCATCTCATCTCCCATAGTCCATTCGGTATTCCATTCTGTTGTTCTGTATGTCTGTCTAGCCTACTACTAAGCATTTTCTTATAGACAACAAGACAAAAAAAAGTAAAACAGCCCCTTTGGAAGTTACAAGGAAGCCTTGTTAGTACTTGGCACTCGGACTCAAAAGAAAAGTTTAAGAGAACCACTACATTTCATTCTTGGCTTCCGACCCCTCCAAATCAAGTGTTCATCGGCTTCGTATATTAGCTGACGATTAGCTGGTCCACACACCAATAATATATTCGCATCCCGTTCCATTCCAATTTTATTATAATCCATTTCTTTAGTGATCGTCCTACGAATAACGCATCAGTGTTGGATGACTGGAGTAGCTTTCTAGTTGCCCCGATCGTCTTCTCCAAATCAACTTCTCATTACTTCCCTACTCCCAATACAGGACAACGCTAATGCAATAAGTTCTTGCTCCACCTAATACATTCGTTGTGTATTTTTTGTTACTTACAAAAAAATTTATTTCCCCAGTTAAAAGTAAAAAATTAATTACTTAAACCAACCTAATAATTAAATTACTCAAACCAATAATTATAATTATTATACTAAAGGTAAGCCAGAAAAACATTTCTTTCAACTTCTTGCGTGAAGTGACTGTCTCACAGAAAAGTTCAGCAAGATGAGAAAACATGAAGAGTACTAAGCCAGACAATGCCATTTTCCAGTTGACATTAAGAATCTAGTGAAAATCATTCAAATTCATAGAACCACTTCACTGAAATTAGTTAGAAGAAGCCCACTTTTTGAAAATGTGGGCGTTACTTTGCCGGTGCTTCAGATTTTGTTGGTAAGTAGTCTTATTTTTTTAACACATCTTTTTTTTTCACGCCAATAGTTATTTTTCGCAATAAGTGGTTTCACATATTCAAACGCCCACGCTCTTACACCCAGAACCGTTTCTACACATGCATAATGGGTCTCAAAAGCTTCCGTTCAATTCAATTAAGCTGTCCATTAAAATGGCAAACTCTTCCGCCTTTGTACTTGAAGGGGACTAAATTCTGTGTGAAATCGTAGTTTAAATACGAGTCCAGTCCATCAATGTAGGCTCGTCACAAAAGCCTCTAAACTTATTAGCCTATAATTAAAGTCCTGTATGTCCTCCAGTTGGAGTGATGTTTTTTCCCTATAGGAAACCATTACAGGCAATAAATTAGCTAATAATGCTTATTACACTTGGGCAGGCTAGCTTCCGGTGAAAAGTTATGTGGGTGATTGGTATTTACAGTATGGAAATAATATCGATCAAGTTCCTTTACTATAGTCTGAAAGTAATTTATTTTACCAACCAATTCTAGTTCAACATACACGTCAAGTCATAAATCACTTGAGAGCGAGAAAGAGAGGGAGAGAGAGAGAGAGAAGAATAATAACACGAAAAGTGAAAGGCCAAGTGGCTTTACTTTTCTGTAACATACTCCGACAGCTTGGACATAACTTGATCAAATTCCTTGTCAGTTGTTACATGAAGGACGATCATAAGTACATGTGTTGTATGGAGTAATAAAGAATGTAAAAGGATTTAAAATTACAGCCTTTTATTTCCACCTCAATTCTCCTTTGAAATTTTAATTGGATTTTCCAAACATTTCTATTTATATGAAAATCAGGCTCTCTTTTACACGAGCCTTGTAATTACCGCAAACTATGAGTTATTATTGTTATAGTATGGAAATCCAAGGAGAATCCTCTGGACCCTAGAAAATTAGAAATACATAGAAAATTGTAAACTAGCCCGGATTTTCAGTAAGCTTTTTAGTAGCTCTGCCCACTTGAGTAGTTCACCATATGAGAAGGTATTAAAAATACCAGTATTATTATATATTATACGTTATTTTAGTGATTTTCCCTAAAGAGAAATCTCATAGGGAAAACAGGCTCGTGCTCATCAGAATCTTGTTTGAGTGAGTAGATGCTGATTCAACAATTTTTTTATGTAATAATAAGAAGGAACTGAAAGGATGGAACCAGAACGTATTATCTTGTACACGTGCTAGCTAAGCTACTCAAGAAGAGTTAGTTAGTTCACTGTGGTATAATAAAGCATTGGGGAATACCATGGTGGTTTTGAAAGGCTGGACGATGAAATAAAACGACGTGTATGTTGAGAGCAGTCTAGAGAATAGTAAAGGTAAAAGAAGAAGCTGCACCATGAAAAACATTGAATTATGAGAATAAATTTCAAATAGTTTATACCGGTAGAGAGACGTGAGAAGCCACTCCTGATTTAGAACCACTAATTCATTCCAGTGCTCTCTCAACTTTTTCTAAAGCACAGAGTCACGGTTTATGTTTCCATTCCATAAAATAAATAATACCTGTATAGAGAAAAAAAACATGCTTTTTTAATTCCTCCCAAGATGCAGAAAAAGTAACGTGTGTAATAATATTTGTTAGGGAAAAAATTATGAGTGAGAGACAAACCCGACCAAAGGTAATTTTCTCGACCTTTTACTTTCAAATAACTCATGTTGTTACATTTTTATTATTACCTCCTCTTCCCTTTACCCTTTGCCATCATCCTCTGCATATCTTTTGCATATGCAATTAACAAAACCTCTCTCTCACTTCCCATCTCCCCATGCAATTTCCTATGCACATGCAGTAGCCACAGTAATAATAGTCCCTGTCACTAGTAATAGTATACACAAAGCAGAGGCATAGAAATAACTCACATATTGTTATTTACCCAAAGAAATGACTTATCAAGTGAAATATGCAGAAACATAAAATACGAACAAGCTTCTTACAAGCCATTATTACGCACCTTCCTAACTGTAATGATGTGGAAGTAAATAAGAAAAGTTACTTGTATAAAAGAGTATGCAACCAAAATTACCACACGTTACATTGACAATGTAGCATTTTCCCAATGTATAGGTTTAGTTGTGCATATCAATTGAAAACTCATCCTCTCGCAAGTGCCTGTCAAGTGAATGAGCTAACACTAAGCTTGAGCACATGTGAGACTCCACATACAATAGTGAGAGTGTCTTAGAAATGTGAGACCTTCAGCTTAAATTGTATGTATATTTTAAAGTGGAGAGAGCCCGTCTAAAATTCAATGGCCCTTTATGTACGACTTGTGCTGGTCACATATTGTACATGTATAATATGTGAAATGATTAGGAATCCACGCTCTCAATAGTATCATTCCATTATTGAGTCTCACGAATGCAAATTCATAATGATGAGTGCGTGAGAAATCCCACTCGACTGCATGAATACAATTAAGTAAAGGACTCCTCTCCTCTCTGCTTCCATTCTCTATATAACCTCTCACATCTTCCCAGTTCCAGCACCTCCACGGAAAAGCTAAAGTTACGGAGGTGAGACTCCATTACACGTAGTGAGTGCAGTTTGGAGTATTTATATGGTAATTTGCTAGAACGAGCGTAGAGATGTAATTGTAATGGGACAAGTAATGGCGGTTGTAATTATTCCAATAACAATATTACAAGTCACATGGAATGTACCTTGAGCCATGTAACCATATGAATAATGACTCCCAAGCTTGTGTCAACTAACTGGAAAAGTAGTCCCTTCCAACTCCTAATTATTATTTCCAGTATACGCATTTCTAATGAAGAATTCATGCCAACTTTTTAAGGCGATTAATTTTTATGGCTTTGGAAAATCTCATTGAAGAAATGAGATAGTAATTTTCTGCACATATACCCACACAGACACAGACACACACACACACACGTCATTCAAATTCTTTCATATATTTCCTTCTCCCGAAAATTCCTTCATAGAAATTCATACCCATGAATATAGAAACTACATAAGGTTCAGTAGCTCTCAGGATTTTTTAACACTTGAGAAAAAAAATTCTCGCTCTCGTCTGAGTGAGTGAGTTCACCAACTTTTTTTATGATTAATTATTCCAACAGGAGCAGGGAGAGGAGAGAGAAGCGAAGAGCGGAACCAAGGGTAGTTATGAATTGTTAATCTCTCAATTCCCTGAAATATATATGTGAAGAGATCTTATTCTTTTTCTTCAATCCGCTTCCACGCCATGCATTCTACATTGCATTGTAGTATATAAGGGTTGGAGGCTTAAAAATACAAGGGAAAAATTCATCGCCGACGATTATTCAGCATGAAATTAAAATGTGTCTCATCATTGAGATGGGTCGGGCAAATGGAAAGCAAATTTAATTTTCTAGTCGGTGTGGTTTTTTTGAGTTGCTCATTCTCTCTCTCTCTCTCTCTCTCTCTCTCTCTCGGAGGAGTAGAGCAGGATAGGAGGGAAAAAAGGGAAAGCCGAAAGGAAAACTTGAATGAATAAAAGATTCCTTTACTTAGATTGTAAACACAGTACGGCTTCAATTCCTTTTCATTACACTTGTTAAATATCGCCGATTTGGGCTTAACTTAAGATGAATCCCAAAGTTAGAATCCACTCTCCTGCATTATCGTAATGAGGGCGTAGGCAGTTCCGTATGTACGTTATTGCTTATAGTATTCCATTACTATTAAATGGACATGGCTCGGAAGGATTTTATCCTATTATTAGGGTCTCAAGCGCGGGTATAAGACAGAGTGGTGTGTAATAGTATAGAAAGGCCTAAATTGAAGAAGCATGGTAAATAATAATAGATAATTTTGACTCCATTTGATAGGAGTACCTTGGCAGAATGAACATAGGCTTTAAGGTAGAATTCTTTTTTTTATTCTTTTTTTCTTCTCCCTCAACCTACACCTTCCTATTCAATGTTCTGTCTATCAAGTTGGTTTATCGTAGTTATCACACGATTATATTGTGTTGGGAGTGAATTCTTTTCCGACGGCTCGTTTCACGGTGGGTAGCCCGAGATGACATGCTTAGTGAAAAAATCAACCATGACCTAACCCCTTGGCCCTCAAGCCTTTCTTTATATACAGATGTACAGCTATCATTTAAGATTCCATAGCATATATATCCTCCACACATCAACCCAACATCTTTCCTCACTTGCCTTCCCTTAATTATTTCATCTAATTCTCTTTTTTTCCCCGGCTCTTTTTCTCCCATTGATCTCTCCGACGACTCTTTGCTGACTTTTATTATAGGGCAAATACTTTGGCACTTTTATTGCATTCCAATGTGCCAAGAAGTTCCCTTTCTCTTGGCCTCTGCTCAACTTAAGCCCAAGCTATTAGAGAGTTATTTCCCTTTATTAATATTATAACATTTCAATCAAGCTCAACTTCATAAATGGAAGAATAAAATTGTCCATTTAATCTACTCCCCCTTTTCCACCTTTAACCTAAGATTATTGATTGTTATGGAAGAATCGTTTTTTTTCAGGTGGTGATGGTATGAAATATAATATTTTTGTAAAGTTTTTTTGGAGTTTTTTTTTACAATGTAGACGTCATTATACTTCTGAAAGTGGCTGTAAACAAGCTATGAAGGATTGAGTCTCAGTGAATATAACATTGATTTCTAATTAAGATCGCTCCTGGGCGACAAACATGTCGTAAAAATTCTCAAGCACTTTTTTTATCTTTCATTCCATCCAATTATAGAACTCCGCATCTTAAGTGCAACCAAGTTTTTCTGTCTCCTCTTCTTAATCGTATTAAGGAGGGTCCTGAACACTAATATCATGAATTTATGTATCAACAGCCTTTCTAGATATAGGCCAAGGATAAGCCCACTGAGTGTTGTCCAGTCTTCACGTATCTATACTGAGACTCATGAAGTGATAAAATGGCGCGACCACAACGCACACAAATTTGTTAAATTTCGTAATTTTGTTCACTCATGCTGATCAAGTTCAGATTTGCCAAAATATTATAATTAGCGGTAAAATTTATTTATTTATTTATTGTACGGATACCGAGCCTGCGGCTCTTGATCACAATAATAACATTTTCCCTTACAATTTACACATCACAAATTCAATACACGTTCAATTTGAATTCGATTTGTTAACATCAACATTTTCCTTCCTACTCATTCTTGGTCTATGTCTACAAAAGACACAGATCTTCTTCCTTCTCCTTAATCTCCTCAAAATATATTTTTAATGACGGGATTAGATCAGTTCTTGGAAGGTTGATTGGGACTTAGACTTGCTCCATAAGTGGGACATGTTACAGCGAAGCAAAGGCTCAAAAAGGATTGAACTCACAAATGAAAAGACTGGGCAACGTATGATATAAAGTAAAGCTTGGAGCGTATTTCACAAATGAACTTGGTGAAATGAATGCCAATCATTCAAGAAATGTTTCCTTTCATTCATTCATGCAACAAATGTATAATGACTTGGTTTAAAATCTATACATATGTCCAAAGCCTATGTGATTTACTACGTATGTAGAGCAGTAGCTAGGGTATAGATACACAGATAGGCAAAGAGGTGGCCCAATTATGAAAACGTCAAGTAGAGCATTGGTAAGGTTGGAATGACGGATGCAAGAAGAGGATAGGTTCTTGTAGTTTTGGGAATTGGGTTGCGATGTAGGATTTACAGGCGTAGATGACTGAAAATGAGAGTCAAGACTGTCAATTTGTATTGTTTTTCAAGTATTGTATATATATATATACATATATAGGCACTTGAGATATACAAAGCAATATATATAGAGTTGAGATGTTCATAGTGACTACAGGGTCGGAGTAGAGTTTAGATACTACAATTGATGTGATTCGTAAGTTGAGAAGATGAAATGTTTGCCTGGGTGGAAATGGATGCAGGAAACAGGAAGAAGCCGATAAGATGTTGGTCTTCTGGTGACTGACATTTCGGTGGAAGCAATATAACTGAACGACCAACCAGGGTCGAACGAACAGAAATACTCGAATGGAGTGAGGGCAAACCCAAAGATGCGCTTGGAAAGAGAGGCAACTTTCAGACAAAACGGATGACTTCTGATAGCAATTTATCACACGTGTGCCAAATTCGCGCATCGCATCTATAAACACACACACACACACACACACTAGCCCTCATCTGTCTTTTCCTATGCAAATAATCCAGGTTCAGAGAGCTATGGTGGTCTACCACTATAACATAGTATCTATAGACTCTGCTTACAAAGGAAAAGTCATTGGCTATATTCTATCCATTTATAATGCTTCAATAATATCATTGTTCTACTCTCTATAGGAAAAGTATTATTTGTTACCGCACGGCCAAGTGCCTACCATAGAATATTTTAGCATGTGAATTCTATCTGCATATTTTATGTATACAGGCTGACAGAATCCCATGTCAAGTCTTTACCTTTTCCTTTGTACCTCCAAAAGCATTACAATTTACCCGTAAATTCCCATATTCCCATAAGGTTCTTGTTAAGGCCGACATATAGACATTTGTTGGAGGGCTTTATTCAATTTAAAGCCCCGTAGCTTAAGTACATAATAATACAAGAATTTCACCAAACCATAGGGTGTATGTGTACACTACTGTATGGGCACGTAAATCTTCAAAGTGTAATTCCTATGTAACCATGCATGTTAGATTACAAGGAGAGCTATTGAGCTGTAGTAAATATTTTTATGCATGAATCCAATTTGTTGTGTGAACTTATTCCTTATACTGTCGTGACTTTTTACAATGAGAGAGAGAGAGGAAGACTGAACATTAATGACTTGGGATTTTAGTTTGGTCCACAAATCGTGTAACTCGCAACCCTCCGGCGTTCCTACATTATTATCTCATATCCCTTAATAATTATTATTCTCTCAATAATTTTCATACATAATATACATATGGGATTAGTTACCTCAAGCAGAGGTTACTTGCTTCATGGTGGCGAAAATGAAGGTCCAACCCATGAGAATGAGACATTATGTAATTTTTTTTATTAATACGGTAATTTTATCCTACGTCCTAAAGCAACGTGCATAAAAATGCTGATTTTTACAAATAACGCTCATATATCGTATAGTAAATACTTGTAATAAAGAGGAAGGAAATGAATTAGAATCTTGAGAAAGAATCTTGTGTCTATTTCCCTTGTATATATAGTCTAGTTCATTCATGTGTAAGAAAATCCCAATATCCGTGTGAGAGAAGTTTTTTGTAGGGGGGGGGGACAATTTCCGTGAAATTTCGCCATACTGCAGATATTGTCCATCTGCTGATGAACGTCATATTTTTTAGTAGGACGTAGGAGCCTTGGCGGAATAATAAATTTAGCAAGTTTTCCCTCCGAGATATTAAGGCCCGGCACTATAAACTTCTGTAAAGTTTAGTACAGTTCTATACATACATTTAATTAAAGTAATATTAATATAGTGTTTAAGAAGAGACGCGAGATTTACGATTGAGCGGACCATAGTAGTTTCCGTTCCAAATAAAACTTGATCCAAAATGAAAACTAAAGTTGTTAAGGAGAACAAAGTGCGAGAGAGTGAAGCACTCAATAATATATTTTCATTCATAACCTGCCAAGAGTTTGTAATAGGCGTTGATTTCCATGCAATGGAATTCCATCAAGAGTTCCTCTAAAGTATAGTGCGAGCAGATGAGAAAGGGGGAGGAGAAAATACTATATAAGATTATCTCTCCAAGAGGAAGGACGCAGGGCTGATAAAAATTACTGTCTAAAAAGAAATTATAGTAAATTTCCCTCTCTACTGGATAAACCTCGATGCTAAATATTATAATTATTACACATCCCCCTCTCACTCCGAGTAGCAGCGGACGGATCCCGAGCAATCTTATGACATGTAAATGGGTCAACAATTATTCTCTGAATCTTTCCCATGATTTTTATTTCTCCATGTACTAATACATGTTTAATTTATTAAAATAGCCGTAACGGAGGTAACAAAATCCATTCATTCTCTCTCTCTCTCTCTCTCTCTCTCTCTCTCTCTCTCTCGACCCTCCGTATCACTCTACTCTAAATTTAAACCCATGTTCCCATAACAAGGCGGAGTATGTTTTTTTTGCACGCCAGATTCGCAAAATCTCTGATAAAATAAATACATGTGGTCAAAAAAGCTACAAGGATTTTTCCCATTCAACATCTCTCCTTATCTTCGGACAGGAAGTTTTGTCTGAGTACCTTTTTTAAGTGTAGTACCTCGACCATTTTATCCTTTATTGGCCCAGACTTTTTTCTACTCCCCAAATATCAAGTCCTCTCATAATATACATACCCTAACCAGGGTTGATGCATAGGAACATGACAGCATTCATGTCCGTTTGTCCATTCTAGTTAGCCTGACACTTTTCCCTAACCTATGTAAGTACATATAAATGTATGCACCAGCTACGAACACACACTCATCCTTTTTAACATGAGAAAATATACTCAGAATAGGCTGCTCTATATCTTATGTGCTTCTGGAGCAATGTCAGAAAAAACCAATGCTTAACATAGAGAACGTATGAAAGTATGTATAGATTGGAGTATATAGGAAAAGGAAATATTTGAGGAGGGAGGATCAAGCCTGGAAGAAGACAAATTCCAAGGAATCGTAACCAGAGCCTTACGAGAGAGAGAGAGAGAGAGAGAGAGTAACTGTAATGACAGAATAATATGAAGCTTAAGAAAATAACTACCTTGAAAAGCAAGTGCCTCTCTCACTTTTTCTAAGCAAAGCCACCAACTCACAAACTGGAAATTTAGACGGGTTTATCCTTTACTACAGTTTCCATTATACCAATAATGTATATGCTGCTGTAGGGCTTGAAGAATTGTAGGTTGGATCTCCTTACATCCAAAACACTCAAATCGGACTCGTATCTTTCTAGAATAGAGAATCATCGGGTTGGACTCACTTGAGTATGAGAGATGTACATAAAAGTAGTATCCTTTCTCACCTACTTGTATCGTTTTACTCACTTGGGATTTTTTTTATCTCGGCAAACTTGTTCATTTCTTTTGTTGACGTGTGTATAGTGTATGTACTATGTGCGTATATGGTTCAAGGATAGTATTCTTAGCCACTGTGTATTTACTATGTAAAAGTCGTTGGTACATAAAAAGGGGCTTGGAAGGAATAATCAAGGGCTTAACTCTTAACTGTAACCGCCATAGTGTGATGAAGGGAGAGATGAGATGTGAAAAAACAATGAGCTTGGTGTAATCGTTCTGGATCATTAACTTTAACATTTCATATGGTCACGAATTTTACTATGGGTTACTATAATAATTATTACTCAAGTAAATATACATTTCATTATATTTTATGAATAGATTTTTAAACACATACGTGGAAATTATATGTGGGATTTTGTGCTAAAAATTTTTTGTAATTTTTGTTTCCAGGTTAAAACGGAACTTCCATAGGAATTCCAACTACAGCTCGTCAATTTTATTCATATGTTTATTTTTTTACTTGACTTTTCTAACTGCGTACTCTTTGCAATCACAGGTGAGTTGAGTTTAATTCTTATGTAAGTTGATGTGTGTGTACACACATACTATTATGTACGTAAAGTTTAATGTGAATGTCAAGTAATGAATGCCAATTTCCCTATTCCATATTATCTTTCATGGGAAAGTATCTATTATTTTAGCTTTACTGCCAAAACCTGAGTACTTTTTCTTCCTCTAGTGACTTTTACGACCTCCTTTGTCATCATGTAGGGCATGAAAAATTTCACTGGGTGAAAGACTATACTATGAGAGAGAGAGAGAGAGAGCATTGAAGTGGGGCTAAAATGCATTTTTTATAAATTGCATCTTACCTACTCTACTAAAAGGGCTCGTATACTTGTGTGTGGGTAAAGGAGGCAGATTATGCAATTGGATTTACTGGATATAAATCAACCCCAAGTTTTTACCCCTTTTTTACATGCATTCGTGAAAAAATTCATGGAAACCTTTTTTGCATGAATTTAAATACATATAAAGGAACCTTTTCCCTTCCCAAGGTAAAAGATATGGGCTTAGGTTGAGTGAAATTAGGGGGTACTTTTTTTGACAATAAATGCTCTTAGTTTTCATAGAAAAAGGGAGCAGAATTTAAAAGTTTGAAAATTTTCACATCTTTTGTAGGATAAAGTATTAGGAAGGAGCAGGTGCTTAGTAAATTCATGTTCTTAAATTACTTTTGTTTTCAACATTACTAGAAAACGAAATGCCTGGGAAATTATTAGCTGGGTTAGGAAGACAATTGAGGAAAAACAGGAGGGCTCTATTAGGAAGAACCCCCATATATTGCTAATGTTTGAAAAGCCTTTTTAATTTTACCTATCCTTTTAACTAGTCACTCCTTTGTACTTGGCCCAATTTACTAAAAGTACTATTTTATTATTACTTGTTAGAGTAGCACTCGAAATTGTCAGGGCGGATATGAATTTTTCAAGTGTTTGCAAAATTGAATGAAATTGTTTTTCTCCTCTGCAATATTCCAAACCATAATGAGAATTCAAGTAGGTATAGTCATATTTCTGTATGCAAACCTACGTCAGCATGTGAGTATGTACTATTTGCAATGGAACCATCATAGAAAGATCACGTATCTTTTTGGTGGATTATTTTCACAAGAAGAAGATTCACATACGTAAAGGTACGTATTTGCTTGTAGTACTATTTGTACATTTGAGAGAAATGACTTACGTGAAATAAAAAATTTAACCGCAAGGCACTTTACATATACTACCTATACACAGTCCATCCCTAACTAAATATAATTGTGCTCTGAGTCAACATATGTGGAATTATCATATTTCAGTTTGTATCCAGTTACAAAGTTCCCCTTGAAAATCCTATGGACGCCAATATGCTAAAAATACTAATATTTTCCTACCATACATAAATGATGTTCGGAAAGTAAACAAAGGGAATATTAGCTAGAAATATGCAAGCCATGAGCAATAACGTACATGTATAAATATGTAGAAAATACATAGCTCCAGGTGCTCAAGAATTTCCGAGTGTGTGTACTCTAAAGCTGGTGGGATATGATTGGATCCTGAAAAAAGTATTCATTCTTGGAAGTTCCAATAAAATTCCCTCTCTCTCTCTCTCGGAATCCTACAATTTAAATGTAAATGCATACATACTATTTAAGGATTTGTTGGAGACATTATTGAAGGATTTATTGGCACAATATTTCCTCACTCTCAATCCAAAACTACTATGTATTTTCAAATTGAAAATCCTAAAGATTTTATGTATACGTAGTAGTACATCAAATACAGGAAGTAACCCAAATTTATAGGAAATATGTTCAAACTAAAAGTAAATCAAATTTTTCTCAGGGTCTTCTTTCAACCTGTCACCCATATATTTCCACTAAACGGAGAATTATGACTTGAGCATTTTAACCCATTTGTATTATTATGTATACATAGGAAATTCCCATCCCATGAACATGCTACAATAGGCCCCCACTGCATGAAAACAATTGCTACGGAAATGAAGTGAAACATGTTGAACTAAATGTTTGGGGCTTGGAAATTTCAAATGCGTAGATTTATTCTCCATACTATACATTATATCTACATGTTAGAAATGGCTAAAAGCAAGTTGAAGGAAAATGGAATATTGAACAGTCATAATAAAACATTTCCTTGAAAGTCCTCAAGACTCAAGGAAGGAGTAGGAGTACCGTTCATTTCCAGCTTCAAGCGCTTATAGTAATATGTACCAAAGTAATGTATTCCTTTATTTACCATGTAATTTCGTCAAACAACTTGAAAGCTTTTACTCTGTTGAAATTTTTTTTCTTAAGTCAATATTTTCAGTATTGGCAATTTCTAACTGTTTCACTAAAGAAGAAAAAAATATAGGATGCAAAAATGATAAAAAATATTTTCATATAATGTTGACTCAAGGTTTAAAATGTAAAAGGTCTTGGAGCCATCAAAGTTCATTTTTCTACTTAACGTTTTACCTTGTTATTCTTCCCCTAATATTTCCGTATAGAATAAATGACTTATTATTTTTGGGGAAGAAATTTTACAAAAAAAAAAAATTCGTCAAAAATATTTTTTTATGTTTTGGCCGAGAAAAATTTTTATTTCCGAGAATTCGAGTGCAGAAATAGTAACCCAAGGAAAATCAAGGGTGAAAGCCTCTCTGCAAACAAGGGCAAATGCCTTTTACCTTTAGACATTTTTTCTTGTGTAACTTTGCAATGTTAAATAAATACAATGAGAAAAAATTGTTATTGCAATGAAAAACGTTTACAAATTTTATGGTTGGCTACAAATATAAAAGGGTGAAAAAATCTACATAAGATTACTTTAACGTACATACTTATTAGGTCTCACGTACTAAATGCCTAAGCAATTGGTCATACACACAAGAACCGTAAGGAGTAGATTATTTCTTACAGAACAATTAGCCTCACGCTGGTTTAAGTAGACAGAAAATTTCAAGTTAACAAAGTATTTTCAAAGTCTCCCATACAGAAAAACCTTGTCTTAACATTCAACTTACAATTTATGTAGTAATTATTATTCTTTCCTGTGTACAGCCAAGCCGATCTAGTGTGAATAAGT
>JAQFXU010001976.1:0-23912 GCA_034693705.1 Spatulosminthurus flaviceps | reverse complement strand
AAGTTATTTGAAAATCTTGTTTTTGGAGGTTGTAGCAAACGCTAATACTAGCTTGCTTTTTTGCGCAAGCGAATCATTCAAACGTTGAATATTCTACTTCTTGCGAGTCACAAAAAAGACATTTTAGGATAACTTTCGAACCCTTATTAGGTCTATTGCGATGATCAAATGCTTAAAGTCAATGCGGAAGTAAATTACACATCTCAGAATTTTCTCAGGTCCGAGTTCCCCCTATTTCAGGAGAAATCGAAAGTTTGCAACAAGTATTGATACTTCGTTGCTGCATGGTCACCGTTTAAAAAGCATTAGGAATTTTTAAAGGGTGTTATCACTTTACGATTTCGGAGTAAATTTGTACAAAAATCTTTTTCATAAATATAAACTTCCTGGCAAATTTTCTTGAGTGGGACGCAAGGGCTTGTACCCTTAAAGGGTATTTTTTATTCTCACTAAAACCATCGTTTACAGAAGGTAATTTCGAAGTGACAATTTTTTATATAATTCGAAGTAAATTATAAAAAGTTAGAATTTTCTTATTTCGAAGGTTTTGTGTTATTTTTAAATAATAATAATTATTATTTAAAATTATTATTTATAAAAGTAAATTATTTACCTAAATAATTTTATTTTTTTGCTCTTAGCATCTTCGTACTGCATTTATTTTGCCGCAACTTGTTTCGAAGGTTTTGTATTTTTTAAATCGAATTTCGTAACAATAATAATTTGATTAAAAAACTATTCACCAAAAATATAACATTGTAATATAACATGTAGCTGCTAGTATATCATCCCATACTTTTTGGGAAAATATCGACTAAATAAGGTTCTGGTCATAGGAATACTTATTGGAGCACGTGGTACAATAACTAAATTTTTAGATGAGTTTACGTCTAGATTTGGTTTACCAAAAGAGATGTAGGAGAACATTATTATATCTTTAATAATTAGAGGTACTAGTAAAATAGCATATAATCATCTATATGGTTAAAAACATAGGCACGTTTCACATTTTCCAATTTACAAACCGCTAAGCGCTACCTGGTGGCTTAGCTGGTTGTTCTCTTAGCACGAACGCTAGAGTAAACGAACCTGTACCGTTTTGACTGCGAAACGAACTTGTTCCAATTTGATTCTGAAACGAATTATTCCGGGCCAATTACTGTATAATCTAGGTGTAACATATGGTTAATGGGGTAAAAAATCCTCACATAACACTAAACAATTTTAAATGAAACGATTTTAAAAATCATGGGCTATGGCTATTTGAATGTAAACTCTTCAATTATTGTTACTATTTGGCTTTTATAAATGGTTATTTTTATATAGGAAATCCAATTAAAACATTCACAATTCCCAACCTTCAATAAGAAAAATCCTAAATTGTAAAACTAAATTGTTGTCAGGTAATACATGCAAATATGAATTTCGAGGCCAATTTCTCAAAATTCGTTGGTGTAGAACACCCTCAAAAATACGTAATGCTTTTTGAACGCTGTGTTTTACAAACATTATTCCATGTTACCATGTAGCAACCAGGTACGAACATTAGCTGAAAACATTAGATACATCCTGAAACAAAAGGAACCGGGGCGGGAAAATAATTAGGCAAATTTAACTCGATTTCGCATTGACTTTTGACGTTTTGACAAAAGTGGTTGAAGTTTTCAGTAGTTATCCTGAAAACTTTGTTTTGAAGGGATGCGGATGCGGGTGAGCAAACGATCATTTTTCAAGCAAGCGAATTTTGGAAAGTTGAAAATCCTAAAACTTGTAATTCAGAAAATAAACGGTGAAAAAATAATGTTCACAGCCGCAATGCGTTCTATATCATAATGAAATTAAAAACAACAATAATTATTATTATTATTGCTTATGATATGAACTAATATGAAGTACCATTCGTATTCAGTGACTCCAGTCAGACCAGAAGCAGAAGAAGCATCGCATCGGTTTCATCCATAATTTTGTATCCCTTCCAGCAGGTCGCGCCATCTGATTCAACCGAATTTAGAATATTCTTATCTTACTAACACGGAGCGCAGGAACCGCGGTCGCGGAAGATATCAGACAGCCGCAATAATTTTCCTCGAGGTAAGACACCCCCGTATAGGGCTGTAATTGTAATCACGAGTTCACGTTTAGTTTTGTTCGTTTGTTCAGTTCATATAACAAAGCAAATAGCGGTTTAATTCTGCAAATTATTTAATTCTGAATAATAACAACTTAACAAAACAAAATGGGCAAGGGCGGAGGAATACTCTAAAAAGTGCTTCTTCACATATCAGGTATCAGGTTATGAAGAAAATTGGTCTCTTATAAGCCAAATTTTACTCTCCAGTGTCTCCAGCATTCATTAACTTATTCCGGTGCAAACTCGATTTTACGAGTTGGCGTTCAGTTAATTTTTTTGACCAAAACTGAAGCCCGGCTTATTGAACATTATTGAACTAACTGAACCAATAACCCATCAACTGCGCAACTTGTTAACTATTTTTTATCAACTGGATGACTGAACGGTTAACAGTTAAAACTGAAACCGGTCAATTCCAGGGAATATCTTTTTCGAGCTTGCAAAAATATTGCACCATAATACGAAAAGTAATATATCCCACCTATAACAATAAGGATGAAATAAATTGAATAATAACAAAGAATAAAATTCGTTGAACAAAACAATATTATTCATTTATATTGTTCAGTTCACGTCTAGAACAATACTGAACAAATTACAACCTACCCCCGGATACTGAATATTAGCATTGGAAAACAAAATTTTCCGAGCATTTTTCACTAAAAGTGTTTGACGTGAAATAATTGACTGGTAAAAAGAATTCAGCTTTTGTCATTTTGTAGTTTGAAATTTTGATACCGCCACCACCAGCTTTAAATTTAAAGCGCTGCGCGATGGAAAAAGCTGCTGTCCTGGCCCTGCTCGCATAAAATGAATTGATCAATCGAAAATGACTGTATACACTCTGGTTGCGAACAAAAGTAATTACCAGTGCAACATTTACTTGCCTAAATCTCCAGGTTAAGAAAAATTACGGATGAAATCAAACAAAAAGGGGTTCAAAAATTATGGTGAATATGTAGTTTTTCCCGCATCGACTTTAAGAAAACTACATGCATCGAAGTTTTCATAAGTTATGCAAAAATTTTTTTCCCGTAACACTGACACAACAAACGCTAAATAAATACGACTAAAGTATTAAGTTAACAAGCTTTTTATTGTTCCCCAAGAACATCTTAAAAGTTTGAAGCCATTTCTTGCGAGAATGAGAATGCGAGAACACGAGTCTACGTAAAAAAGTAATTCTGCCATCTACTCGACAACAAGTACGTTTCTTGTTGTGAACATTCGCTTGCGCTTAACATAAAACAAAACCCAAAGTGCCGTTTTCCCCCTGCAATCATGCAATGCATTTCAATGCAATGTTAGTAAATGATAAATAAGTATGCTCATTCACTGTGATTGGTTGCGGGACTTTCACTGTAAAGTAAAAGCGCACTTTCGGTTTTAAATGATTTGTTGTATTGTTGTGTAGGATGCAGATGATTTTGACAGGCAGAGATACGAAAATAGAGTAATATTGGAGTATCTATAAAAGCCAGAAATTATGGAGCTTTTCTCGATTTATTGCTTCGAATGCATTTTTACGGCGGAAGGAGAAATCTCCTGTAAAATTCAGACAAGTGTTAAAGGTCGTGGCGAAAGCGATGTAGCGAATATCATCCAACACAACCTGCGATTAGTCTTTGTTCCTGTTCCGTAGGAACTTAGGAAGTTAGTAAATCGATTTAAAAATTTTCCTTGAGTGCACTTTGGTATGGTGGTGTGAAAAGTCCCAAAGGTTATTTAATTTCAAGGTTGTTGATGTTGAAGCTGTAGCTGTTCAAGTTTTAACACCAACTTAAATTTTCGTACTGCCAAAAAAATTCTATTATTTTATCTACCGTCTTTAAATTTCACCTTTCGCATGTAGTTTTCCAGAAATAACGTAGTTTGGACTCGGTATTTTTGTTTTTACGAAAGAACAGCTTTTGAACTCGCTGAGAAGCTGAACAATTACTAATAATAATTGTTGTAATTCTTGAAAACATTTTGATTTAATAGCCAGCGGAGCGGAGGTGGTCCCATTAAGATAAACGCCAAGGTTCAGAATATTAAAGGTCTAACAGTGGTGGAATAAGAATGTCGGGGGATAGAATCAGGAGCCAAAAAGCCAGCGATGGTAACCGACATGGACGTAATGCTAATAGTGCTCCAGTTAGTAATTGTCAGTTTCCGTTGAGGTAAGTGTATTTTACGAGAATACGAGATTGTATGGAATGTATAAGGTGTAAGGTTCTGAATATTGCATCCTTTGGCCTGAAAAAACTTTTTACTTAAATGATTCTCAGGATGCTTGTCTCACGAGAATCCGTCGGCGCCATAATCGGGCGGGGTGGATCAACGATTCGTAATATAACCCGAGTATGAATACTATGAATGGAATACGCTGTAAATTCTTGTCCAAGATATTATAACGAGAAGTATACATTATAATGTATTTAAGGAAACGAAAGCAAGAGTGGACGTTAACCGGAAAGAGTACAATTCCAGTGATAAGGCAGTTACAATTTATGGCACACCCGAGAGCCAGTCTGAAGCTTGTCAACGAATTTTGAGCGTAATGATTGAGGAAATAAGTCTGACTGCAACGAAAGAGTAAGTAATAAGCATCGAATCGATAATTTTGTAAGTTATGGATTGTACATAATATGATATTAATTTTATTCTTACAATTTGTAACAGGGAGGTAGCACTAAAAATACTTGCTCATGATGACCTCGTGGGAAGATTAATAGGGAAAGAGGGCCAAACAATCAAGAAAATTATGAAAGACAGTGGAACAAAGATCAATGTATCCAGGTATGATAACTTAAACGTACATCTCACTGATTTAAGTTTGAATTCAAAAATCTGTGTTAATCATTTTAAAGCAATTTTCATTCTCGTATCTACTTTCAAGTCTATCCCAGCTGAGTGGAGATAACGTAGATCGTGTAATTACAATTCAAGGCACGGTACAAGGAATGATTTTGGCGGAGAAACTGGTTTCCGAACGACTTAGAAAATCATTTAACGATGATCTCAATGTAAGTTTAATAGCCTAGCGGTAGATTGATCCCTTTGTTGTTCTGTAAAACTGTAAACATAACAATGACAGGTCGAATTATTGTAGTTCTTCATGTTATTTCAAAAGTATACATTATATTGTGATAGGTTGGATCCGTACCGTGTTATAACGGTACTAGTGCAAGCCCGAATCATATGCAAACATCCTTTGCTCCAAGCCACGCCATGGCATTGAATAATACAACAAGTTCTATGGGGTTTGCCATTGATGCACCAGCTCGAAGTCCGTTTATACCATGGGGGTTGGAAGAAGTCCCACCGTTAGCATCATTTTCTGACTGGGGTGGAGGTTACGGAGCTCTCGAGCAGCTTACTGAAAAGGTATAATTGCCGTATTGTTTTAATACAAAAATTTATGCATTTGGCAATTCCTTGTTACAGGTTACAGCTGCTTGACAATTTGTAGAGCGTTGAAAGTTTTTTCAGGAAAATGTGCGAGTTCCAGTCCCTGTATCGACAATTGGTGCAATCATCGGGCGCAAAGGCTCATCCATCAGAAACATTAAGTGGACATCTGGTGCTTCAGTTAAAGTATCTTCTGGTCCAAGTCTGGATGGCTCGGGTGAGGAGGATAAGAACGCTATGAGGGAAATTACTATCACAGGTTACCCGGAACAACAATGGAAAGCCCAGTCTTTAATTTACGACAAGATGAAGAATGATAATTCCCAGTCAGGCGATCCCAAATTCGTAATTGAAATGACTGTCTCCAACAGTGAGTATTTTTTCGTTTTTGTTATTTTATACATATTATTTCGGATGATTAGGGAAAATGTGAATTTTTTGTATCATTTTTGCAGGCAAAGTAGGAAAGCTGATTGGAAAACGGGGAGGAAATATCAAGGAATTAACAGCGAGGACAGGTATAAAAGATATTCAAGAACTTGCTGTCATATCAATAGTCTCAGAATTTTCTGGTATGTATTAAAAAACCGTGTTATTATTATGTATTAACATATGAAATGATTTCCAGGAGCTCGTATCGTTATCGAGAATGATGCCAAAAGTACTGGTATTGTCATTCCTGATGTTGCCTGTTCTGGTGTTCCTATCGTCAGTAGCACGGCAATCAAAGGTCCATCTCTTGCCAAATGTGTTCGTATTAGTGGTTCATTTAATGCCGTGCAGGTGCGTTTCAAAGTTACCCCGATCAGTTCATTCTTATTGTTAGTTACCAATGCAAAGGTTTGAAAGCTATAACAATGATCCATGTCCTTTCTTCCGATTAATTTGGTTCGCAGTTGGCACAGCGACAGATAAGATCACTATTATCTCTGCATCTGTTCCGTCCAACAAGAAAAGTAATTATTCCTACAGGCCGATCTGCGGGGGCTTTTAGGTCGGATACAAAATCCAACAGTCCCACTGATCTAGCCGCTACTACTGAAGAGTGACTTTCGTGTGTGACTAAAAGTGATAACAAATAAAGCTCTATGATTACCTATAGTTTTATCATGTCTAATACTTAAATACATAAGTCGGATTCTAAGATGATGACTTAATAATTTAACCTTTATTGAGAAATGAACTTTCAGCTTGGTATACTCTTATTAAGTAGACTGCGTTGCCAATGTTGCCATTATTAATTCCATAAATTCATTCGTGAATATGCTTCACGGTATCTGGTAGAACAACACAAGAGTAATTAGCTTCTTAGTGCAAACAAAAGGAAATAACAGTTTGACTCGTTTTCCTATTAGTAATAATGCGGCTTTATTTGCCAATAATTATTGTGATACTGCATAACTAACACGAGCGCCATTTGAATGGCTAACGCAGCACAAGATGTAAGCATTGGATTGGAGATAGCTAACATGCTAACAATAAAGATAAACACCTTAGTTAGTAAACCTATAACCAAAATTATACAGAACCTAAATGAGAAGTACAAAGTAGACCACGCAGTGTGCCCTGACCATAATAGCAGCGGACGAAATCGAATGGGTACTTTTTTAAATGTGACGCAGATACAGGGAATATAACTTTTGCAGGTAAGCTTCATTGTAGTAACTTCGTAGTCCAGGTGTTTTAGGCATTCACGCGTCTTGATATCAACCTGTGTGAAACTATAGATGAAAGCAACTTTGAAGATCTTGACGACGTTGTCCTGGATGATCCTGGATTTTCCTTTTGCGTATTTATGGAAATGTAACTGCTGCCGGATGTTTTTTCTAAGGAAAGTCATCTTACTCAGAAAGAGGAAGAAGATTCGGATGATTTCGCTAAAAATTATGCCCTCTTTATCCCCAAGAGGCACCAAGAAATCGGTGAATGTAGGTAAGGGAACGTATTTTCGCTGAACATCTCTCTTCTTGCTTCTAGTGAGAGTAACAGTAACATATACATAAATTACCGTTATTAATTAATACAAATAAATATTTTCATGATTTTTATCCTATACTGTCATTTTCTCCGTTAACTGCGAATCTGTTACACCAGCATTTTACGATAGACGTCTAATGTAATAAAAATTAAAAATTAAATGCCAACAAATTATTGGTATTAAGTTAGGCATTCGTTAGCGTGATGGTAATATGTAATTAATAGTTTAAAATGTATAACTGATTTATTACGGAAATCGTTAAGTAGAGATTAGATAGCATGTTATTTATATGAGTTAAAATACCCTGGCCGGCCGGCCTGGCTACATGTGACGTCGACATGCAATCCCTGGCTTATCAACATGAGTTGCGAACATGTAAATGTTTTTTATATTTTCTTGTCTATTTGCATTTGTAGGAAAAATTTTCTGCAAACATTTCAATTTTTGTGGTTTGTTTTTTATTGATTTATTTATGCTATGCATCATAATCTTCACGCATGCATACATATGAAAACATCACACTTCGCTCGAACCCTCATCTATTCAACAGTTGGAACCCGAAACCTCGATAGCCAATCCTCGTCGAGACCAGGGTTACTACTTGAGTTAGGTGCGCCGGAAACGAGGTATTTTCATTCTGCTAAAAGGCTGCAAAATTAATAATTAAACTGACCAAACTATGGAATCTATTCTACACTATACAAAACCCTTTAAAAATAACTTGATAGTTTGCGTCTTCTTTTTTGAACTGCTCCTATTATCATGTATATTTTACGGAATAATTCACTTTCTTTCAGCTTAAATAATGAACTGAATCACGAATCAGCCATTCTTGCACAAAAACTAAATATATCCGCTTAGCAAGCGTGAAAGTATTTTTGTTCCCGAGTTGATCTAGTACTATACAAGTGCCCGCAATTGAATAATTATCCACCTTAAAACCTATAATTACAAACCCCTATAACTTCTAAATATTTTACCTTTTTGATCCCTTTCATTTCAAATAACCGAGTTAGAAATTTAAAATCTGCTCTTTTTCTCTCCAGTTGAATTGTTTTGGTACTTATCAAATATTTCACCCTCCATTTGATTTTTTCCTTCTCCATCGAAGGATTCACAATTAATTATTTTTCACAATTCAGTAAGTAGTGCGAATATCAGCAGCTAACGCTAAAGTTTCTTAGTTCGTATTTTTAAAAAAGCTGTTTCTGCTGTAATTACCACCCTATAGTGTGTTGAGAGGTACCAAAATTCCAGAAATTGAGAATGCATCCCCATACATTTGACATACATTTAAATAGTAATAACAATAAGTAATAAATAGAAAGTTACAAACAAATATGAATTATTACAGTTGTATATGACATATGTAGCGTATAGCATTAACTAGTTGTACATTAAAATAAGTCTGCGTTTTTAAGCCACAACATCGTAAGGATACGCAAGTTGATTTCAGAGATATCCTTAGCTGCGGTAGATTGAGGAGTCGCGTGCGTACTTGGTGGATAGCCGATGACCGTCATGCATGCCTCGAATTTTATTCACGGAAGAGTCCAGAGCAAGGGACCCATCTGTGTTTTTATTGCAGATCAAAGACTTATTTATTACTATTATACTTATTTATTATTATTTTACAGACACACTTATTTACGTTATTTTTTAAGGGAATGACATGGAAATAGCGTACCTTTGGTGGTTCGGACAGTCACGGGAGCCTGGCTGGGAATATAAGAAAGTGTTTTTTCTCTTTCCAATGAGCTTCGTCGTAGCTTATAACTCAAGAAGCATGTCATGGTACCAGCGATGAGGGCTCCTAATAGTGAGAATAAAGTTGCAGCTGCCCAACCTCGGCATTCGAACGGAGGTTTTATCACCTGCGCATTTCTGTAGTACTCTGAAAAAGTAAAATAATGGAATAATATAATTCTCATTATTTTTAAAGGCGCTGGAGATATTGTTTTAAACTATGTTAATTATAACATTAACGAAAATTTTATGCTTTACCTGCTGGCATTATGACAGAAAACCCAATGTTATTTCCAAACTTAGTGCTGTGCGAATCCTTCCCTTCTACGTCATCCTGTTTTTTGAACGGTGTCTTCGCCACATTTAGGTTGTTTTGAAAAGGTGGCGAAGATGTACTTGGAATTTCTTCAGTATGATTACTCGCCATTTTTGGAAATGGCCCTTCGACCGCTCTCCAATGTTGTGCCATTGGTGTAGCATATTCGAAAGCTGTACCATTGGAGATGGTCTTTGAGGACACCATCGTAGCACCGACGTCTCGCTTTTTTCTTCCGAAGCCTGATGGCTGGTACACATCCATGCAGAATTCCTGTGTCAATCCAAGTTATAAATAATGTAACAGAAAATTTTTGGCTTTTAATCCGTAAACCACTGTGCGCATACAAGTATTATGTTATTACCGGGTGACAATCTTGAGACTCCATGCAAGCCTTAATTTGTGTGTGGAGCCATAATGTGTTTCGTTCACCCATGTTCGATAACAAAAACGCTTCAAAATCAAGGACAACCTCATTATTCCTGTCTTTGAATCGATAAGGCTGCTTTGGAATAATAGAAACCAGGTCTGGATTACGACATCTGAAAAAATAGTCATGTTTCAATCATACAAATAATTGCTGAGAATTTAATGCAAAAGTCATTAAAACATGTTAACCTCAACTCGCTTTTTCTTACCCATCTTTAATTAAAGCGACAGATCCCTCCGCACTTCCATCTTTTGGGTCGGGTGAAACGGAAACTTCCATTAATTTTGCGTGCTTCCAAGCTACAGTTATAAATTTTTGAGTTTGATTGCATGTTATAAAGACAACATGTGATTATATTATTATTGTTTATATTAATTCATTCTTACAAGAGTCTGGATTAATTTTTGCACGCAACTGAAGGCGAGTTCCAATGGGTACAGCCTGGTCAACTGGCAGCTCTTGGGAGTCCGCTCCAGTGATATAAGCGCCCGCTCCAGGGGAACTTCTGCCCTGAGCAGTAGTTCCACTTTCTCGGTATAGTGCTACTTCATACTCTAATCGTCCTGGAGATTCCTCAACAATTCCACTAACACGGGCTCCAGATGGTCTGAAGAAATCAACCAATTCAGATGTCGCAATAAATACTAAATGTTGAGTTAGTATCTCATTAACATGGTGTTGTAATTGTGTACGCGTAAGGACAATAAACTTGTACTTATACTTATAAAAAAATACAATTTTGAGGAAATTCGTGCCAGACAGCGACGCCATTTTACATTATATAGGAAGAATAAAGTTAATAATCATTCGCTAAGCTCGCAATGTATTCCAAATTCCAAATGAAGTCACTCTGAATGTCATATTGCGAGCAAACTGCATAATAATTATTGTCAGGACATTTTCACCAGAGAAGGAAACCAGCACACAAACGTGGCATAGGACAACCTCCGAGAATATAGTTATTCACAAAGTTACAGGTCGAGTGTTGATAGAGAAAAAAAGTGGCACCAAGGTGATGGGGGCATAATAAGAACCAAAAAACAAAAAACGGAATACTTACATGCTACCTGCAAACCCAGCTGCTTTACTCTGAGTTATAGTCGGTTGGGGTGGTTTGCACATTATAATGACTTCCTGGTCGGAGAGCATCACCACCCCCGGTAACTGAGGAAACCACACCCGCACATGGATGAAGCCCTAAAAAAATTCAATACTCTATTAACATAAAGATAATTTATATCTAACCTAATTATGGCTACATACTCTCATCTTTTAAGCAATAAATGACAAAAATTTCCATCATTTCCTATTGCTATCTAGAGCTTTTCCTCCAACTTGGCAAAATGCTATCGGCGAGTTTACACAGCTTTCATCAATATCCTTATTAAATGAAGAAGAATAAAGAACTTTTAAAAAAAAAATTTTCAGCTATTACTTCTTCTAATGAGCCGTTTAGATCTGTAGAGGGTTTAACATTAAAAGGGTAAAAGTGAAAAAAAAGTTGTGATGATGTATAGATAACGCTGCTGTCATGATAGCTTCGTGGGTCACAGTCACAATATAAATATTGTTATTGCTCTCCATTGTTTCTAAACACTTATAAACACGGCTGTTTCATGCTACCAATTCCAGGTTCATGGTCTTTGCCCTTTCTGAAATAATTGAAGAAATTCACGCCTCGTCACGTTGCGTTCGTTTCAACAGGAGTTGTCTTTCTTGTACTTTTCGCATGTACATTTATAGTCAAGGGAAATGCATTGGAACTTCCGGACCGCTAGTTACATAGTCGGTAGTTTTTGGTGGGGATATTTCGTACAACTTTACAAAGCGTGACATGATTTTTTCCAAACATACATATATATATTAAATAACACTGACAATTCGTCGTCCGTCATCAAGATGACAGATGGTATACACATACATAGCTACACGTTTACTCTAATATGCTTATACCACCATAGAAGAAAGCAATAGTTTTTTATCGTCCTGCTGCGATTATTTGTTTTTATAGGTTCATGCCGCATTTATACTTCACTTATGTAAAGACAATACAGATACAATTGCAATAATTATCACTAATCACTGCAGCTCCTCTTTCACAACTCATATTCTGCTGAGTAACTCCAACCTTTTTTCCTCATTGCACCGTTTTTCCACTTTCTGAACTTTTAGTCGGAATTGACAGGAACCTTTCTTCAAGCAAAAGTACAGTAATCAGCCAAAAGTTTATGACTACAAAGATTCAGGTTATTTTTAGGGAATTTAAGGACCGCCGACAAAAAAATTAGGAAGAGCGGAAGATCACACACTCACATTTCATACTCTATGAACATCATTTGTTTTCTTGTTAATTGTACTGCTCTCCGTGGGTAGTCATTTCTGCATTCAGACTGGTAGAAGAAATCTTGGAAAGCTTATGGGGTTAAGAAGGAACCTTTAGAAACTTTCAGTCTCAGTTTAAAAACAATAAGTATCAATCGAACCACCACAGCGACTGCAGTCATTCACATGAATTGCAGAAAGTGCAAATTTTCATTAAAATGCTCATATTACAGCAGTTTGCAGAAATGTAAAATAATGTTTTACCAAACGCAAATCAAGCATCATCAATATAGATAGTATTTAATCATTTATAAAATCTGATTGCAGGTTGTCAATCTTTGCTTGTTTTATTTAAATCTGCACTTATTATTTGTTTGTAATCTTGAAAGTGATTTTTAGAAATCTACTTTTTGCTCATGCAGAAACAGGGCTTACTCAGCAGTATACAAGAAATTCTAGAGGTATTCAGTGCATGGCTAAAGTAAAGGTACTTTGATGAGAGGTTTTAAATAAATAAGTATGTGACATAATATGCAAGGTGCAATGAATGGTAAAAATTAGCAGAACTTACATTTCGCTTGAGTACACCACACTCAGAGAAGTCTGTAACTCGTAAAATATAAACTCGGCTTGAAGAGTCTGCGGGGTCATGCTGAATTTGACATGGATGATCTTTAGAAATGTCCTGTTGTACATCTCGGACAGCAGTACCTCTGTCATCAGCAAAAATAGGAGAGCCTCTGAATCCATCAGGTTTCCTCAAACGAGCTGTCAATAGCTCTTTTCCTCCAGTTCCAACAGCGCAATCGATGTCTGCCACTATAAAACGTTAATAAAATTTTAATTTAGATTATTACACAGATGACTTCGTCGCTTGCATGGAAAAATGTGTCACCTAACGGCGAAAATGGCGAGACGAAGCCAAGCCTCACTATATACTGACGGAAGTTCGCCACTATGAGTAATCTCACGCTTTCGTAATTAGCTAATAATTATTATTGCGTTGAACAGAATAAACCTCCAACATAATTTTTTCATTTGAATACTCATAATTGATCATTTGATTTGTTAACCTTCATAATCTTGTGAGATGGCGAGTCCAAGCCGTATGATGAGTACACTTAATGTTAAAAACATATGCAAAATTGCGGCCATGGCCCTCGAAATTTTAATTTACACAGTTCACTTGACTTTTTCTGGCACCTTAAACTTCACACTCAGTTCAAATTCAATGAAAATTTTAACAATGGAATTTTTTGTACCAAACCGTTCACATGATAAAGTCAATACTCAAATAATTTCCACAAATGATAGAAAATGCAGCTCAGAAACTATCCAGAAATTCACAAGATTCCCCAAAAACCTCAAAGTCAGCGCGTTCGTCAACGTTTGATTTACCAGTACAGAAAAGGCTTGAGCTGAGATGTGTCACGAAGGAGATGCAATCGTATTGTGTCGCGAATCCCGCTATAAATGGATGGTTTCTTTACCTTAAATCCCAAAGAAGTTTTACTGCTCCTCAAATTAAATAATCAAACCAAACCTAAGCGTGTAGAGGGAAACGAAAACTGTATTTCATTGCAGGTTATGAGAGCCCAGGCCCTCAGAGTAGGCAGAGCAATCCCACCACCTTCAATTACCGTAACCCAAAATTCGTGAAAAGAAACGAGCAGCAAACTGCTGATCTTCATCTATATTTGCACAACTAACCATATTTATTAAACAAACGAAAGGATGCCTAAATTACAATATGAATACAAAGACAAAACAAGTACTTTCTTTCAGAGGTAAAAACCCTTGCAGTTGTTATTGTTTCTCTTAATTTCTTACCGTTAACACTAATGACAATTTTTTGGTTTATCAATAGTACACACTTATTGATATAAATTCTATGTCACGTAAATACGTGTATAGTTTATTTAAATTGCAGCTATATTGACGCCGTACCTAAAAGCCTGCAATTCTACGTAGCAATAAAATATTTATTTCATAATAAGTTAATGTTATCTCATATTTTGATAGCAATTTCATGGCTCCAAGCTCGAAATGTCACTTCTAAAGACTCAGAATTTCAGCTCCCTTTGTCAAAATTTCCAGCATTGAACAAAAATCTCTTGGACTGGATTAGATTTCAATCCCAAATAACTCGGTTTCAACCATCATAAATTTCTTTTGCATTTCCCAAAATGTGGGTCCAGCATCCAATTCAATAGACTGTAGTAGAATAGTAGAAGCGATTGCATGCAATAGTTGTCTTACGTCTTACATAAAATAGTAACTTCCTGAAATTAATACAGAGAATGAAGATCCAGTTTAAATGAGAAGCTGACTAGTGAGCACCACCAATTAATTCGCATACACTTTATTCACGTTTCCCCATAATTTACAAAATCTTAAAACCCAATAGACTGATTTTCACAGCTATGTATGTACAGTTCTTTTGAGATCTCATGATTAAATAGCCATCATACTCCTACGAATATCCATGGGATGTTCTGTCTGTAAGCTTGTATTGCATTAATAATTTATTATTGGGTAGCAGAGTAAGAGTAAATCATGAGAACCAGCTTATGTAAAAAAAAATACAAATATTTCACGCAAAAAATGCGTTCATTTTGCATTGCTATTTACAGCGTGATCAGCTTGACTTGAACGTCAGGCAATATATTTTGTTTAAGTAAACTCCTCCTTAGATGAACTCAAATCAAACGAAATAATTTGTAATTAAGGTTTTCAACCTAATTTGTTCAGTCTTCAACAAGCTCCTTCCGGTGACGCTGAGTGAGCTTAAGCAGTTGGTATAGTATCTATTGAGCCTTCCCTTAAGTGAGATTGCATGTTCACTCACACTGCAGTTAACAACCGTACTTGGTTAAAATCACTGCACGTGACCTTCCCTACAGATGTGTACATGCAAAAAAGCCAAACAAATCGTGTCTTTGGTTTTTCCCCGCAGACACTTCCGTTACAAAAATGTCTCAATTCCTTCTAAGTTTCCTTCCCAGAAGACATCCATATGTCACTGCCTCCTTAATCAACATGGACAGAAGTTCATTCCCTCACAGTTCCCTGTAACATCCTCCCCAGTTGATGTTCAAGGAAATTATTTTTTAAAGTAGATTATCCTCACATAATCTATATTTTTGGATTCAAATTTTAAACTCTCAGGCTCCACAAACCTAAGCAGTCTTACACGTAAGAAATTTTTGTATAGACTGTAGTAATGAATGTGTATATTATTATTATTCAAAATACGTATGATGAGCCTACGGCTCTTGATCACAGAGATCGCATATATGTATGAAACCGGCACGATTACCTTAATCAGACGAAGGCAATGCATTTTCTATCCCTTCAATGAAACTTTGGAAGAGTGGACATGAATGTAAACATTAAAGTATCTATAGATATTTGCATTCGATTTGTTCACAAATAAGTACTTATTTACAGTATTGAATTTACAGTAAGTTGATTGGTTAATGGTTTCATTGTATGACTGTCATAGTCATATGGTGACATGGTGAGCCATGGGTCGTAACATGTACGCTTACCTATTGCCTTACATAATTGTTTATTTTCATTGATAGAAGGCCGATCTAGTGACTGAGCTGGACAGGGGACACTTCACGGTTGGTTGATACATGTTTATGGGAAAATGGAAATACTTTTTAATCATATTACTACATCGCATCGTAGTTTTGATGGTACCATTAGATAATGCGGAAAGATGCACTAGAAAAGAGAGACAAAAACGTGTTACACGTTCAAGTGTAAAAGTCAAGCAGATGCTAAGTAAAAATGTCAAGTTCAAATACCGCTGTAATAACACATTAAAGGTATGTTGCGTTCATTGCCAGCGTAGCGTTACATGCTTTATGTACTACTGCGTTTGAGTTACGTTATTTTCCGATTTATGGATTCAGTATTTCAGTTAAGCTTTGCTCAAGCTTTCATGCTTTCTTAACATTTCCATTTGAAGTTGTTATTTTTTTTAATGAATCCCCGTGAAGAAATTTGAGGAATCTGCCAATGCCTTCCTTATGTTTCCACGTACATTGCTATATGTAACATGCAAGACCTTTTTAATACCGCATGTTTACTCAATATAGCGTACACTGACTGACGCATTGTGTGTGCATCTCCCTGTTGACTTTTTAATGCTCATTCGAAACCATAAACTGATGAAACGCATACGTAACTATACTTCAAACTTGACAATATATAGTTTAAATGATTTAGTAAGTATAGCATATGTACATCCATATCTGTCATCTTAAAGTCTCATCGTGTATGCCACACAACCTTCAAATATGTACACACAATTAAGCAAGACATTTGGTTCATTTCTGGTGGGAAAAGATGGCTTTATTTTATGGGATGATGAAAGGATGAGTTGAAACTGAAGCTAGATAAAATTATAGTAGCGTGTTTTAGTTGAAAAAAGTCGTTTTGGTCTCTTGCTTGAGTTGGTTTCTCTTTGTCGTCAGCTCATCATGAAGCACACGGAGAACAGTTCGAGCGAATCCAACCATATTTTTCCGACTGTAAATATGCCTTCCGTAACTTTTTATATGTAAACTTACCCATTTTAATCACAAATGTTCCCCTACATACATATTTAAAACTTTACAGCAAAAACTTCGATACACCTCATCTGTTTGGTTTTGCATAACGCATTTTGCACATGGAATCTCAGCTAAGCTGTACGTTGGGATATAACCGAATAAGGCAAAGTCAGACTTACGTATTATTGGCTCAACCGATCAAAACATTTCACAGCCAGAGATCCTTCAAGCATCGGCGTGTTTATATAGAACCTTCGGTTACGTGCCCTATTCCTGCTATGAAGTTGTACTCATGAATAAAGTACCAAAAGGCTGCATGACGACTCTATGATCAAACGCAAGTCCTCCAGTGTGGACCTGCAGCGTCATACTGTACCCACGCTCCTTGTGGGGATTCGTTTCGCAGGTGCACATAAATGGGACAGTATAATATTTATAACTTCAAATAATATACTTACTTCAATGCCCTGGTATGACATTACCAGCAATGCATATCATGGTGCACGTGCTTTTAGCATAAGTGCTTACTTGAAGTAAGTTACTATACCTAAAGTCTGACAGGTAAAATACTTACGGGAAGATGTAACGGTGATCCGCTTGATTTCTGATCATAAAATTTCAATGGAAATCCACTTGTACCCATGAAATATTGGTGGGGAGAAATATATAAGTAAGTGTTTAGGTGCGTACGTAAATAGATGAGGACTTTAGAATCAAACTGGAATAAGTCCACTTTTTTAAATTTTACAGGAACCGCAAAAAACTGCTATTTCTTTCATGATGTAGGTACTCCACATGTGATGATTGTAAAAAAATACTTTCATGTTATATACAATGGTAGGCGAATTTTCGGAAATCCTACATCACCACATACCATGTTATAAGAATACAAAGTTTTAAAAATTGTGGACTTGTTCCATTTTGGAACTGAATTTACTGAAATGTCAAGTTTAGCATTAAAATACAAATGGACTTATTCCATTTTGATTCCTCTGAAACAAAAGTGGACTGGTCCCTGTTTAACATTGAAAAGGATCTTACCGGGCCTATTACAGCATGATAGAGGTACATATCAACCCTATGGTTCATAAGGTGGAAAGTCCTCCCATGACACTAACATTTTTTGAAAAAAAAAAAGATTTTCCAAAATTTTGGACTTATTCCAGTTTGATTCTAAGCTTCTCAGATATGTATATATACTATATATCATGATGCATTGTCCTCATTGAAGATGACAATGTTATTATTTTTATGCCACTTGTTAAAACTTCATGTGATTCAATGTAATAGCTTTTAAATAAATATTTTTATGAGGCTGCTGCCTATTTACAAACAATTAAAACTTGAATTTTACACATCAGTACTTAAAAGCTCGTTTTCAGGGGTTTCGAGCAACATAATTTGGTTAAACTAACCGTGGAAATTCCAGAATCGAGAAGCAATGACTCCAAAAATGTATAAATTTATTGCTGTAAATTATATGTATTAAAAAAATGGAGTTTTTTGACACCGATATACAACAGAAAGGAGATGATGCATCAAAATCGCTCATGTAAAATAGTGGGAAGCTCGTAAAAAAGTCAGTGCTTCATCAACACCTGTTAATTTATAATACCAGCATAAAGAAATTATGTACATGCGGAAGAATGACAAATGGATATGGATGTGGTTTTTTCGTGGAACTGCTTCTTTGGCTTGAACTATTGAGCTTGAATTTTACTCTTATTTTAACTGAAATGTCTCTTCAGAGTGTATGAAAGAGTTTATGGTGGGGTTTGAGCAACTAATGTCATGACGTTGTTCTGCAGAGGAAATGTAAGTCTTTACATTTAATGTTGAAACAAAAGTCTAACAATAAGACCCAGGTATTCTAAAACTTACTCTAGAAAGGGTCTCAGACACTGCTATCAACAAGCCAAACTGGGAGCAACATAAAGAATTAGAAGTTCGTAAGTTTTATTCTCGTTATGTAACATAAAACCCATTATGAAGCCATATATTTCTTATTAAAGTAATTTATCTACTCATCTCTTCTTTTAAATTGACAATACTGAAAACTCAGTTGTTGTTACTACACAAGAATTTATCATCGTAGGGTCGATGGAAGTGGGAGGCATATTAATATTTTCGATTGTTGCAATTTGCAAGAGTGAGCATTACAGCGGGTAATGTAGTAGAAACTAAATTATGATGACGATGACATCCGTTGGATGCTGGATGACAAAAACTAGCGCATAATAAAAGCAACGTGTTTTTCCACGTGAACCATAATAATGGATTCGAATACAATAATTATTTTTCTAAATGTTTCCATCTTTAGGAATTTTCAACATGTGTTCTTTAAGGAGACTTTCTCTGTAGTAATTTTCCTCAGAAGTTACTTTTACAATTTTTTACCACAGTGCTGAAGTTCTTTATCCGTGCCGAAGCATTAGACAAAATTGATTGATGTTTTGGCGACCACAGCTAGACTGGGTCCAAAAAAACTTTTAGGTGGAAGTCATGGAACGTATACAGCGTACGTAATCCGTCCCCTTATGTCCTCTTATTTTGTGATTTACGATCTTCTTATGTCTTCTTCATTAATAGCACAAAATAAGAGGACATAAGGGGACGGATTACGTACGCTGAACGTATTCGCCAATCGCCAAGTCTGCGACAGTTATGAAGACTCGTAGTTATAGGCACACTGAATATTGATACGATTCCTTATGGCCTTCGGCTGCCCCAGTCTCTGTTATCATACTTAGGGAAACTGCCTGAAGACACTCCTGGACTGGCAACTGACTGGCAAGCCGGTCAGGTCTTAGGAGTTTCTTTGGTGCTTTGAGGTGTATCATTAAAAAATAAATTCTGACAACCACTGGTGGAACAACTCGGGGTTGGGTGTCTCCCTAGGTGTCTCATTATGAAATAAGTTTTTGGGAAACTTTCAGAGACGATGGGTATTTATTTATCTCCGTACGGGTTAACACAGGTTGACCCGGATTGTGATTGGACAAATATTTTTCGGCGTGGTTATGGTAAAATGCACGGGTTGTGAATTAGTTGTTGACAATTTGTGATGAATTTAAAAAAAATGAAACCCCCACACAGCTCTTCTTATTTTTGTCAATGACAACAGCATCAAGCGAGCGACTTCAGGAAAAATGCCCATCAATAGCTTGTAACCAGAAATCGTAACAGAGTCGCGGAGCTGATCAATAACATTTACGGTCTACAGATATCTACGACACCGACTTTTTCCGAGCGATTTTTATAAACTTTGCAGTGGCTGTCGATGCGAAAAAGAACGCGACTGCCATTTTACTAGCAAATCGTAGCCGCAGGTTGGGCTATGCAAAACCTGAAAACCTCTTCAGCGTACTGTGAGGGTGTATTTTCCTCGCATGTTTGGGGAGAATACTAAAAGTTTAGACAAAAAGTACTATTATATTTTGAGTAAAAAATAGACCTTTTTAAACTTGGGTACCCTAGTAAGTTCTAAATTTCCACAAAGTCAATGAGTAATTTCTTATAGTGAAAACATTTACCAATTTGATAACCCCAAAAAACCTTTCGAGCAAGGTATGACCATCTCATCAATGATGGGCCATCACTTTCAGTGTGATTATAATAATAATAATTTTTATTTTATGGTTGGAACTAATAGGAATTGCGCCAATTTTTATTCATATTATTTCGGAATGGCATTACATTACAAGGTCGTATTCAAAATTCAAATGACGAGACAGTAGTATGACAGCGGGTATGATAAAAACAAAATCGCTTACGGCTAACAACATTATTAAGGGTTTCTCTCTCAAAATGCTGTGATTGTGATCCTCACATGCTGAGTTTACCTTCTCTGAATCGAAGTTATTATTAATAAGGGTATTTTTTATGGGGGCTGACGTTGCTTTAAAAAACTGCCAAAAGTGCAAATACGCCATAGAGAAGAGCACAAGGGTAAGCTACTAAAGGTTGCTGTTTCTGCAAACCAAGAGCAGTCACAAAAAGTTTCGACGCTGATAGACTGCACCAAAGAACAGCTACAATAGTTAGTACTGTTCCAACAATACCCTGGAGAGAAAATAATAAATTGATTCCGGCTAAGCCAACCATGGGGAGAAGGCAATATCCCAACACTGTGATTGAAACTCCCAAAGAAACCCCTGACAAACTCATCATATTCAGTAAAAAGTAAATTGCAATACAACCCATTACACCAATTCCATAGATGTAACCAAAGTGGACTTTTCCTGAGAATAGCAGGATGAAACCAAACATTACACAGAAAGCCACAGGGCCGACAATGTCAGTATCTTGCAGGATAAGTGCGTCCGTAGTTCGGAGCGGATTGAGTACCGCAAGAGTTTTCTCCATAATATGATACGGATTAATTCCCAATTCTTCCAACAACGGCGGTTCGTCCTCGAAATTATCAAATCCACTATCTCCTGTTGCAGTTTCCATAGGCGTAGTTTGTGGAACGAAGTATTGTGGAGTTGAAGCACTTACAGGGTTGTAGAAATTTGACTGACTTGCCGGAGCCGGAGGATTGTTGTAGTCAAAAGAGCCGAACTGTTGTGACCCAGTGTAAGAGAAATCATTTTGGGCTCCCCAACCCGAACCTCCATCCCCGCCATAGAAACCTTGATTCTCTTGACCAGATCCGAAATTTGCCATTGTTGCAGTGAGTCCTAGAATTTGCAAGAGAAACCAAAGTATCACTGACTGCATTCACTTTAATCACGCAAAACAAATGTAAAGTTAACCCCATTTTCTGCCGTACTTTTATTTCCTTTCCCACGAAAAATTCCAATCGCGATACTTAAGCTCCCTTTCAAAACTAAATACCACTCTAATGATTCTTTACCTAAAACTTATGTGTTACTACTTATATACTAAACACTGTCAAACAATTCAAACTTATGTTTTCAATCGTAATTAAACCAAGCCAATACGATACAATCCTACTGCAGAATCCCGCTCACACCTGAAAGAACTAAATGAATTGATTCCTCCACTTAAAAGTGGTTTTATTTCACGCTAAACGCTAACACACCCACAATATCAACAAATATTAACACAAAGTACTCAACAACTCCACGTCAAAACCTAAAACAAGGTAGAAAGTCAGTTTTTGACGCATCTGCTACCTACTGCTTTCATTTTTTTTACAGCTGGCAATCATTATCAATTGTCCCTTAGAATATATTTTATTTGCAGCAACAATATTACCTTTTACGCAAAATTTTGAATGAATTAGTTTTGAAAGAGCTTATATTTTTAAACAACTGTGAATCTACTTGAAGTAAGAATATATTAAATAAATAATTTACCTTCTTCCTATTGAAATAGAAGTCGTACGGAAACTGAGGGATTCTTGATTAGTTTTTCCACGGAAAAGTAATTAGTTATAATTATATATTCCTTCGGAAAAGATTTCTGCAGCATTGACCTTTCACTTCGTATCAGAGATACACTTTAGGCTGTACGAATGACGTATAATTAAACACTTTTCATGCCAAATTCCAACTAACTTTTTTCCCGCTGGCGGTCTCTACAACTTTTTGAAAGTTGTCTAGTTGGAAGTTGGAATAATTAAAATTGAGCAAATGGGGAGACAGATGGCAGGGCAGAATGCATAACTGACATGGAACTCATTAATATTGAAGAAGGGTAAAAAAGTTAAAAAACAAAGTAGTAAGGCTGCATGTATTTAGTTTAGGTACTTACGTTAAGGTTACTTACGCATGATTAAAAATGAATACACTATAATGTAAAAAATAAAAATGCCACGGTACGGTGTTGAAATATTAACCTCAGAAATAATTCAGGGAGGTAAGTGCAAGGTACAAACAAGGGTGTTATTTTATGCTCCGTAATTTTAGGAGGACAAGATTTTGTTAAAAACACCCCTGATTGTGAAAGTAATAACAAAAGATGTTTCACAAAAAGGTGAATTAATTGTCTTCAGAATGAGGATTCAAAACAAAATTAATGCGAAAATCACAATTAGGATCAAATGGGGCAAAAGCTTTTTAAAAGCACTCAAAATTTCAAAAAAAAAATAATTAAAAATTATTGGCAACATTTTGTGAAACATGCTATATTGCCATATTGATGCCTAGCATTTAGAAGAAAATCCCAAATAATGCATTTTTTGTACATCAGTTTCCCCCAAATTCCAAAATGTATCCGCCGCTTTAAAAAATAATCATTAAATCCGAGAAATTTTGTATTCACAGAGAATTAGATCCTCCGCCGTTGCGCTGTTAGGTAAGGTACACAAATGTTGGCCGAAAAATTCATTATAGCAAATAAGAATAAATTGTAATATTTTTGTCGGCATTTTTTACTCCCCTTAGCTCACATCTCACATCACCTAATATTACACCTCTGAGAAAAATTTCCCATTCCAATAAATACACGCGTCCTTAGGTCCTTATAGCAAGTAACCCGAATTCAAAATTTTTGAACTCCCCATAAAAAAAATTGTTGGTTAAAGAAGGATTCTATATCTTCGAAATTTAAATCTGACAGCTTCAGAGTCAAAGTTTAAACTAATGCTTTCGAATCCGAATAAAAGTTTGTGAAATATTATTAACTTTACTTGAATGTAGGTAAGTATCTTGAATTAAATATTTAAATCCATATGGTGCACTACTCTCGCTTGCAAAATAATATTGGTTACCTATGATAACACAAGGTTTAAAAACCCACGTTCGGCATTTTACGATGCAAAATGCATAATTTTTTCATAAGAATTTCTACCTTTCACACATATGCAAGCAATTTGTGAGTAATTTTGAGCCAATGACATCATGATATCGCATATGGTAAAAGGTGTGTTTCCATTAAATATGCTTAATGAAATCCCGTTCCCGTCTCCTTCCATTATGACTTTAAGCAACAAGCAGGGTAAAGCTGGAGTAATGAAATTTGTTTTTATTTTTGTCACTATCACAACAACAAATCCCGGAACAGCTAGCTGACCATTTGAAGTAAAATATGAAGCGCAGCTATGACAGCTGACCCATCGTTTA
>JAQFXU010001975.1:0-23912 GCA_034693705.1 Spatulosminthurus flaviceps | reverse complement strand
CACATGGTCGCAAGACTTCATCTCATCCTCATCAAGAAGAGATTCCCATCCGCATCGCGGATGGCTTAATGTCTAGTATATATATAAAAGTAAATGTAAAAAGTGTGTAGTGTATGGACAGATGTGACAGTACATAGATAGTGTGTAGTGTGGAAAGAGGTGTGAAATTTATTATGTACAGTTGTATACACGAAAAATATAAAATGGAAGAAGATCGTCACGTGACGATGTAATTCAGTGTGCCTGATGAAGTACTAATGCACGAAACGGTTGCACAGAAATTAGTCATTATTTGTGCTAAATAAAAGTTAAAATTCAGCCAAAAAAGTCGTCAAAATTCGGTGAGTCCTATATCCTTTCCTGTTGCTATGCATAAGTTCTTAACTTTGTCGCTAGAGCGCTGCCGAAGGTCGCGCTGAGGTCTTTGCTAAATGCCGCCTAACTTTCAGCAACGTCTGTGCCTGCTGAGTTTTCTAGTATCAATAATTATCAATCGAATAATCGAAACGTTGACCACGTTATTTAAAATATCGTGCGCATCGTTTAGATGTTGCAAGTAATTTGATTGTGTTTCGAAGGAACACCATCGCATATGTTCTGAATATTCACGGAAGTATAGCAATGTTGAGGTTGAGAGGTGCTTTTGTAGTATTGTCATATATACGGGGAAGAGAAGTAATATTTAATTATTATTGTTCTTCTATTCCTCAAAATATTTTAAATACTGCAGATAATGTCGTTGTATCATAAATACGTCGAGGGAAACATCGGAGCTCATACACCTAGAATTGTGGGTTTAACTGCCACTATCAACAAGAAAAAAATTCGAGGAGATATCACCGAGGGTCGAATCGCTCTGGAAGTGAAAGATTTGGAAAGAAAAATGGCCGCGAAAGCTTTTAGTAACGATGACATGGGCGAAGTTAGAAGGTAAATCCATACACTTATAATTAAGTAGACTATAACACACCTGAATTTGAAGAGTTTTAGCTGGACAGTGTTAATAATAGTTGTTCACGAACACAAAACAGAAAGTTTTGTCCAAATAAGCATATGTGCGTTTTTGTTGTCTTAGATATTCAACTGCCTCCACTGTGAAAAGAATTGAATATTCTTTGGAGGAGAAGGAGGAATGGGCAGGACTCCTAGATGGAATCAAGTCTCTTCATGATTTTATTTCGAGCCAACGAAGGAGGCGTGTAACTTTAACAAGTGTTGCGCGTCAGGCATTGCAATTCTCAAATTTTTCCTCTTCAACTGTATTCGCACATAAATGCGACGAAATTAAAAAAGAGTTACTTCGAACAATTATGGATTTTGAGGACATTTATCTCAACATCGGTGAATAAGGAATAATTTTGCTTTACAATATGCAATTTGTTTTTGCATTTTTATGTGATAATAATTATGGGATGCTTTACATGTAGGTCCATTGGGCTGTGCTGAGCTTGTGGGTTACAAGTTGGAATGTTTGAATCAGTTACAAAGTAAAATGAATGTTGATCAGTACGATTTATTAAATATTGGAGCTCTCAGGACGCAACTTTACCACTTTCAGTAAAAACTCTATTTACTAAATGATTAATTTAGCAATATTTTAAAATTTATTATTACAAATATTAGCTATTTTATAATGCTATCGTGTTCCCAATGTTACCCAGTGTTAAACTGGATAAGCGAATGCAGACTTGGAAACTGGGAAGAAATGTGGGCGATTTGAAGAATTTTGTATCTCATAAAATTGAAGCACTCTTAAGTATTTTAAATCAGTATAGGTAAGGCACAGTCTATATTATTCTGATTGAATTTTAAAACTGAAAAATTGATTTTTGTTAATAATAATTGATTTTCAAGGGAAAAAGAAGACAGTGAAGAGCAGTTGCTAGGCTTAGTTTTCGTGAAACGTCGATCGTTTGCTGCAGGAGTCAAGGCCATACTCGAGGTAAAACTTCAGAATTAAAGTATTTCGCAATGCACTGCATGAAGTTTTGAAAACTAAAAGTTTTCCATGACAAAATTAATTCTGAAAACCATCTTGAATAATAATAATTAATTATTTCCAAGCTTATGGCCGAAACTGACCCAGCTTCTTATGGATTTATAAAATCGGAACTAATTACTGGAGTAAATCATAAAAGGAAGGACGCTAGAGATGCTCGAGTTTCGGTTGCTGATCAGAAGAACATTATTGATGCGTAAGCAATGACGTTGGACCAAGAACCTGAAAAAATTTCTCGTGGGAAATCTTTACATAATTTTTACTCCCTTCTGAATTAGGTTTCGGAGGAAGCAAATAAATTTGATAATATGTACAACGGTTCTTGAGGAGGGTATCGATATTCCCTGTTGTAATCTAGTCGTCAGATTTGATGAAATATATGCCTACACATCGTTCATTCAAAGCATGGGTCGAGCTCGAAAGGCTGGCGCTCGGTTCTTCGTACTGATTTCAACGGAGGATAAGATGAAAGCTGAGAAGAAGCTAAATGATTTTATGAAACAAGATCGAATCATGGATGACGTATTGAAAAAGCAGAGAGATAATCTACCTATTACGTTTTTACCAGGCGATGCTCTGGAGAAGACTCCCCGAATTGAATTGGACGACTTTGTTCCTTTCGGAGTCGGGCCCAAGATAGTCGCTTCATCTGCAATTTCTCTCGTTTATCAGTGAGTAATACATAATGTATTCCGTTGTAATGCACAAATGAACTGATTTCAATGGTGTTACACACGTTTTTTAATATTTTGTTGGGACAGCTACGTTCAAAAGGATGGAAGCAGAGAAATTGTTTCGTGGTGGGTGGTTGACGAGCCCAGTGCAAACAAACCAGAGCATAAATTTCGAGCTCATGTTTGGATTCAAGGAAGTTGCCTTCCTGGAGTAGTCACCGTATGCATTTTTCTATACACCAACCCGATTTGTTTCCGATCCCCCTTGTTACCAGTTTAAAGAAAGTAAGGTTTTGTTTACCTAGGGTCCATTAATGACTTCACCTGAAAATGCAAAGAAAGCGGCGTTCATGGAAACATGCCGTCTGCTGTTTGAGGCTGGAGCTTTAGATGACCATCTTCTACCAAAGTAATGTCTAGTCTAGTCGGTGTTTCCATTTCTAATTAGAAGTGAATACAAATCAAGCTAATAACTAATTTATTATAATGCAACATCTGAAAGTGACAGTGAGTTGCATATGTGTTTGCAATTTTATTGGATAAAGGTGATAAATGAAGTATATATGTACGTCCTAAAAATACAAATTATAGCTTATAGTAGCTTCATAATTTTTAATGTCTTAGTGCCAAGAATTTATTTGCGTCAAATCCATAGACTATAGATGTATTTTTACGATACATGTTATAAGATAGAAGTGACAGGACAGCAGCTAGACTAATTCTACGTCTAATCATTGGAGTTCTCTAAACACTTAATTTAAGAGTGGGGGAGTGTTGTTATTACTAAGTAAGTAGAGTTCAAGAATACACTTTTTTTATGATGTAATCACCACTTGTCCTAATTCTGATAGATAAAAAATATTCCCGGATGATGCTTATCTCTTGTGCTCTGTGTAAATGTAACAACTTTAATTCTTGCTCAGTTCAGTACATGCCAAGATTTAGGTTTTAAGGTTATAGTCATATGGGTTGAACATTTGAGTAAATCCACGCTAATCCGGCTAATCCAGCAATTTTGACACCGACACATTTTCTCTTATACACTAAATTTGTAATTTCCTGTCATATTTGTACAAATGGAATAACTCTTTGCTTTGCCTAACTCAATCCCTTCTTATGTGTGTATACCAGCCAGAAAATACTTTTGATTTTTATCCCCTCTGATCGGTGAACTGTTATTTTTTTTAGACCTTTGCCATCTTTTCATGTGCGAGTAAAGGAAACATGAGTATGATCTATTTTAGTATTTGAAATATCTGCGTTGGTTGCAGCAGATGAACTCGTCTGAAAAAATCAAGTCACGTAGTACTGGCGACAAAAAAAGTCCGATTACATCTTTCTGTCGTTCACACACTACACTGGCATTTGCTTAAATCCAATGCTCAATATTACCTCTGCTCGGTGTTCTGACTTCTCCCCAATCATTTCACATCATGAAACTGCTTCCATTATTTTGTGTCGTGGCCTTTTCCTTTATTTACCCAAGTCTCAGTTCGACCACAAATGTAGGAAGACAGCAACGTGATCATCGTGGTCGGAAGGCACAGTTGGTTCGCAAGTTAATGCGATCCAGGAGCCAAGAAGGACAAATCAGATTAGTTGATGGGTCAACCGAGCACGAAGGTAGTCTCAAATATTTTTCAATTTATTTTTCATCCAAGTAATATTTTCAGTTTCCGCATACAAATCAAAAACACCGGCAATTCATTACTTTCTCAGAAATCATTTTTGAAGAATGTTTTTCAGAAATCAGACCGGAAATTACGCATTAGAAAGTATATTTGCATGTCTGCAATCATTTTATTATAAAACACGTACGTTTATTCCTGAAGGCATAAACCTTTTACTTACCTTGCTCCAGCATGACACCCACGTTTAGTGTTGAACATCAAAGAGCTTGTCAAATTGCCGTTGGTTTTATCTGGAAGTAATTTGAGTTACATACCCCCCCCCCCCCCATCTGCTCCTCCTGTGCAGCATTTATTAGAAAAAAATGTCAGGAAATATTACCAAGTTTGACAACTAGTCATGATTTGTTGCATTATTTGAAGATTTGTAACATTTTAAAGTATGCGTAACGTCTACTTAATATGCATACCTCAGATTTGCAATCGTCTACTTATCGTTTCCACGTATGAACACTTGAAGATTTGTCAAATATTTGCTTTGTTTCCCCCAAAGACTTCTCAATAACCTGTGTGACTCAATTTACTACCTGTATGATGACTGATGACATCACATTAGAGTTGATAAAGGTTGAAATGTGGCAAAATATCACTGACACTACCTGAATCAATTGTTATAGTAGCAATAATTGTTTCTGGAAAAACTTGTGTGATTTTAATAGAATGAGTATTTGTAAATAATGCACCATAATAGTTGCTGTTACAACAAGGACACTAGTACATCGCATGGGTACAAAAACGCAGTACCCGTACCCAAATAAATCTTCGGGTATATTGAAAATCGGTACCTTTACACGTACCTGAATCCGATGTATCCGGGTACATGATATTTGAGGTACCCGATATATACTATTTCAAAAACCGCGTACCCGTACCCGAAATGTACCCGTGCCCAAAATTTACCCAGAATATTGGCAGTACCCGTGCATACCCGTGTACTCCAAAGCAACAGGTAGAAAATGCTGAGAAATAGATTTTTACTAATTAACTTTAATAGAGTTACAGAAATATGGTATGGAGCAGAGGAACTGAACATGAGAATTGGAGTAATTCTATTATCTTACCCTTGGAAACCCAAATTAAATAGCGTGAAACCAACTGAGTATATTGTAAAATACACTATGTCCGATTTAAGTGCTAAAACACAAGACGTCAAATTGAGGTGAAATACAAATTCTACAATAGGCTAAACAGATGTCTTGTCTATCGATTTCACATTTTCCCGTGGAAATATGAAAAATCCAAATGTGTCGGGTACTTGTCTTCTCGGTAAGCGTATATTTAACCTATGATACCCGTACCCGTTTGGGTACTACCCAAAGCTTTCATAGCGATACCCGTACCCGCTTCAATTCGGGTAAAATGGCTTTTCATAGAAGCTACCCGGTACTTTCCGGTATTTTTTTGTCTCAAAATAGTACCTTTACCCGTACCCGAATACTCGGGTGCTCAAGTACCCGTGCGATGCAATAAAAGACCCTGTGAAAAAGAATTGTTTTCAAAAATCATTTGCAGCATAATTTTGTATTTAAGCGTAAAAGAATAAGGATGAGGAAAGGATAATGTAATAGTTTTTATGAGTTTCATGCATGCGTATATGTAAATAAAATTCTACTTTAAACAATTTTTGGGTTTGCACTGTAATTCAAGGAAGGGTTGAAATCTACCATGATGACCGCTGGGGACCAATTTGTGATGATGATTGGGATGAGCGAGATGCAAAAGTGATATGTGCACAACTGGGATATAAGGAGGATAAGGAAGACTTTAAAATTGAAGTACGGGCCACACATAATGGCAAATTTGGACAAGGGAAAGGTATCATGCAAAAAAGTGCTAGTAAATAATTATGACAATAGCATTTATTTCTCATATCTTCAAAAACTCTTGAAAACTCAAAAGGTCGCTATTGGTTGGACAACGTAATGTGCGACGGAACTGAGAAGAAGCTAACAGACTGTAGACATGATGGATGGGGAATTCATGACTGTACCGATGTTGAGTCAGCAGGAGTCATTTGCGCCAGAACTAATCCGACATCAGAGGAGAATTTTATTTACACTACAAAAAAGCCTGGGACCGTCAAACCTCGAAGTAGAATAAATGTAAATTCCATCTGACAATAAAATTTTTGTCATTTTATGCGTAACCTAGAAAAAGCCTTTTAGTGTTGATAAAAATTTCCTGAATTTATTAAATTTTCTAAATGTAGGATACAGAAGTTCGACTGGCTGGCGGGCGCGTTGCACATGAAGGCCGTGTTGAGATTCGTATGGGTGATTCCCAAGGTAAAAACGGCAAAAAATGCGTACGGATTTTATAAAAATATAGTTCGGTAAAAAATATAAGTCTGTAAATTGAATAAATCTAGAGTGGGGCTTGATTTGTGGGGATGGATGGTCCTTGTTAGAGGCAGCAGTTGTGTGCCGTCAATTCGATCTTTTTGCACAAGATGCACCGCAAACAGATTATTTTGGGGGTAATACCGACGATGTAATCACTACCGGGGTTAAATGTGAGGGTACGGAGGAGCACTTGTCAGAATGTTATCATCACGATAAAAGTCCTAATGAAACTCAAGTATTTTGCCCAGGGAACGGGAAAAATTTTGCATCGGTGGTCTGTACTGATCGTAAGTATTAGCAATAGTAGTAATTTCCCTCGTTTTCCAGGAAAATAAAATGTAATAGGGTACACAAGTAGGTATTACGTGCATTCATCGGCATCCCCACTGTTGTGTTGGGTTAAGTATACATATATATATATGTATATATATATACTTAGTAAGTACAAACTGGCGTCATATTATAACTTGTATATTTTCCTTACCGTGCCCCAGTATATAGTTACATCAACTCCCGTGCTAAATTCCAATTTTGCTCCCTCTTTTATAAATAAGTACTTATGCATGTAAATGGTGGATGCAGATTGTTACGTGGTTATGTCAACAGGAAGTTTCTCATGTTGGGGTGATATTTGTTACTTCAGGCCTACCGGATTTGGTTCCTGACGCTTATGAAGTACAACGTTCAGCTTACCTTGAGGATAAACAATTGTATTTTCTTCAATGTTCTATGGAGGAAAATTGTTTAGCATCCTCAGCGTACAAGTAAGCCAAAGTATACGGTTGCGGAAGTGGCAAGTACAACGAAGCCACGTGAAAGAGGATCTAAAATTATAAATTGTCTTCCTGAACACAGTATATATGCATGGTTGTACATAATGGTGAGACAGCTTACATGGATTTAACTTGGGTAGATTACAACGGGAAAATGCCTACGGCTGGCACTTGGATACTAGACGGCTCTTACGTTTCACTGCAAAAATAGTCAATCAGGGTAATGCTGACTTCCGCCCTGCAATTCCTAAGAACTTATGGCAGTTCCATGCCTGTCATCAGTAAGTGGACAAAGGAAGAGTGCACTATGTCTAACTGACAATGTGACATTAATTCTGACAGTTCTCATTTCTATAATTGTCATGACATGAAAACTTTGCATTTTCTCCGAACAGGCATTACCATAGTATGGAAGTGTTTGCAGTCTTTGATGTTTTGGATCGGGAAGGAAGGAAAATAGCCGAAGGTCACAAAGCGTCCTTCTGTCTGGAGGACAATGAATGCACAACCACCAATGAAAATCGCTACCACTGTGCCAATTATGGGGATCAAGGCATCAGTGTTGGATGTGCGGATATTTATCGATCCAACATTGACTGCCAGTGGGTAGACGTGACAGATGTTATCCCAGGAACTTATAGATTTAAGGTATCACCATACACGTCAATACATAATGATAAAAAAATAAGCCTGTAATTCTGAAATTACGGCATAAACTCTGTGGTTCCTAGATGACTATCAACGGAGAGCTGAAAGTCCCGGAATCGGATTTTTCAAACAATGCTGTGGAATGCAGATTAGATATTAACCAAGCTGGAGCAACTATAACAGAATGTCGGGTCACTGCACCTTAGGTATTTCCCTTGAGATTCCTTAACACATCTGTGATTGTTCTCCATTGAAAAACTATTAATAATTACTCAAGCAAAAAATGTACTATTATTAGGTCCATCTATATACATCTTGTTTAGAAAATCGAACATACGATAAAACTTGAACGTCAAAAATTATATGAATTGGTTTCTTTTCAGGCTTTTTGATGCCTACGTTATTTGTTTCGCTCTAGTTGCTTATTGCACCTTAAAACACTACAGTAAAATTAAATGAAAAAATAAAATGAATTAAAACGCCCAAATTGGTTATTTTTTGTCCTATAAAAACATCAAGTCCAAACAATATTTATTGCAAAATCACATTGCGCATTGAACCATATTTCCAGTACTGTGTGTCAGCCGTACAACTTAATTTAAAATCTATATTTAAATATTATAGATTTATTTTACATCAGTGCATATGTAAGAACATGATTCGTTTTAATACTAACCAGGAATACGTCCATGTTAACCATAATTATTATACTTTATTTGACTCGTCCATCATAATTCATTTAAATTTAAATACTCCTTTCGGTGTTACCCACAGTAAAAGTTGGAATTGAATCTTTTAATTCAGTGTCATTTTTCGACTTGGCAGCAGCTTATCGCTTATGTAGACCCTCACACTGCAGCCCTTGAGCTCTCATTAAATTCCGTATACAAATACGGGGCACTGATGTTCAAGAAGGCTGGAAAAGTTTCCACCATTATTGACCTCAATTCAATGGGCTAGCAGCAGCACAGGAAGTCAAGTTCCTTCACCTTCAGCACTCTATTAGTACCTTGAGGGGTTCTATTATGTCATCCAAATTAAAAGATGAAGTAAAGAAAATAGCTAAAAATCCAAGTACGACTATATTGTATGATGAGGATTTTTACTGTACAGTAAACGCCGTCGAAGTAATGTCCAAATGGTGAATCGCTCAAAATTAATAAAACATTACAACAGGTTACCACCTAAAGCAATAAAGAAAAAAGTTACATCCAGGAAAGAGACTTGAAACCTTCTGCTGGGTCAGCTTGGGCAATCCAACTCGTCGAAGTCATGGACTCACCATCGTCGGTAAACCATCCAGGAGGACGACTTATCGGTTTTGATAAGCAATTGCCAATATCATATCTGCAGATGATATTTGGAATATTGATATCGCAATGAAATAAATTACTCGCTCAATTACTGAAGCTATTACTTGCTGAATATCTCGGGAATTTAGAAATTACAAAAAAATTATCACTTGAAATAATTATCACTGAAGACTATTAGTCATCGAGTCTTGCGTTCGCACATAGCACACTAACGTTATTCCTAGTAAACGTTTGCGAAATCATGGAGAAAGTAACTAGTGCCAAGATTCGAATCCACAATCCAAAGAAAACATGAAACCAGATTCAATCCAACAAATGCTATTTCTACCCCGCTTCGTAAATCACCCTCCTCTAGCTAAGCGCCTCACGGAGTTTATTCGTACACTTCCAGAAAAAAGAATTACGTGACAACAATTATTCTGGTAGCATGTTTCTCGCGTTCTCGAAACCACACTCCCGTTTTTATTCGCAAACCATTTCCCGCTGTGGCAGCTAGAGGCAGATTGTCAATTGATGTTGATTTTACCCGAGTAATGTTCAATCTCTTTGTAGTTCACCATTAATTGACACATATCTTGTTATCTTGTACCCGTTACTCTTTGCTACTATCTTATTCGTTGTTAAATAGAAATTGGTTTTCGATCGCTAAAATTGTAACGTCTGATCTAATTCTATCCATCTTACTACACCATACAAGTGTGATTACTTAAGACGAGTCCCATGAAGTATAATAATTAAAAGAACGTACCTGAAGTTCGACCGAACTATAAGAATAAATGCAAAATTTATAACCCAGGACTGAAATAAATGCGAAAGTTTCGAAGATACAGTAAATGCTACTACTTATACCCAAACATGTTAAGTACATTGTAACTACAACGAAAGAAAATACTCATACACATGTTGATGAAAGTAGATATTTATATAAATGCAGCAATAGATACTTCCCAAGCTTCGTAAGTACTTAATACTACACGTAGCTCCTGATTCTTCACATACAGTATAATTATTACTGAAAAAAATTATAATTATTATACATACTTTTGGCATTTCCATTACTTCTAGTTGGCTGATATACACTTGCATGTAAATGCGATGCTTTTTTAAAACAGCCCCCACATGTGGTCAACAAAGATAACAATTAGCATGTGAGTAATTAATATACCTTCTTAAACTGTCAAAAAATGCTTCATCCTATCCATTATTCAAGGTTCGGAAAGAAGTGAAGAAAAGTATTTTACAAGGAATGAATTATTGTTGAATTGTTTTCAAAAGAATTTCTCAACAACAATACTTAGTTTGATTATAGTTATTATTATTAGAACAGAATATATTTGATTAGCGGTTGTGTGAATTGTAATAAATGTGCTTCAAGTTACACACTGTGCTGTTCATATCTCAATTATTGAAAAAAGTTCACATGATAATTAACAAAAAGAACTATCACATAAAAATACAAAACGGCAAGATACTACAAAACAGATTTGAAGTACATTCTTAAAATAGCACATTTTTTCAAACAAAGTAATTAGCTAATGATTGCATCCTTGACTGTTACACAAGTTACACGCACATTACTCTAAAACACCACTCACATTAGATTGTACGTAACATTCATTTTATATAGTAATTGCTTTAGCTTATTGATTATAATTTAATTATATGTAATGAACAGATATAATTCCTGATTGTGTTCCTTCATTGAATACTTGCTTATAAACAACAACTGAAAGATGTCTTAATGATGGAAACACACACCTTACACGCTACCTGAATAATAGCCAGAAGTAATAATACACGCATAATTTTACTTTCATTTACACGGGCAAGAAAGCTAGTTAGATTCTGTAATTATATATCAAGCCTTCTACTGTGTTTACAACGAAGGTACCCTCGTTGAAACGAGCCAAACATGTCAAAATTCCTACCTTATCCTTAAACGTTAAAAGGTAGATTCAAATTGCTTGTATTATGCTCATGAAGGGTTATATTCGCGGAACAAGTGCCAAATGTATATACCTATTGAATGCGACACAGTGAACATCACGATATCTAGTTATTACATGATTCATATAGATACAGAAACAGAGAAAGCAAAACGGATTTCTATTATTCTACGTAAGAAATTGGATAGTAAACAAATTTTACAACATGAATGTGAAGAGTTAGAAGTTAGAATTCAAGACAACTACCATGCTTGTAAATGCCACGTCCAATAAGGAATTACAAAAGCGATCATTGCAACAGTATAATACGATGACATTTGACTTTTCCCTGCATCTCAAATGCCCGACCTGCATGACTAGTTCATTTCAGATAGTGAGAAAATTGCAAAACACAAGAGCAAGGCAAGATTTTAGGCTTCTCATTCTCATCATCATCATCATGAAAGCTCCCAGCTAAATTTTAAGGAATTAATTATTAGTGTAGTTGTAGTTATTTACGTAAAGCCTTGGATTACACATTCACTCACTTTCCTCCACGACACCGAGTTGCAGAGTTTGTACTTAATCCCTTAAACAATATTGTTTTTTGTGGTGGGGTTTTTTCTTACGAAACTTTCTTATACAATACGTCAATGGTTTAATAGCAATGCTCACTGTGTCCCATTGAAACGGATTAGTATTATATCTGTTTTGCACTTACGAGTACGTAGTATGTAGCTAAGGTTTTTGCATATATCCTACGGCCAGTTTACATTATTTTCCATCTACAACACTCTACAGATATCTCCTTGAAGGATACATATTAATTTATATAACACTGAGAAAACTTCAAGAAACTTTTGTTTGTCGATACAAAAATTTCTTCAACCTTGGGATGGTCTAGCGTTCCTTACGAAATCAGGAGAAGAATGATATTTTATTATTATGCCCTTAATAATAACTCACTAACATCGACACATTTTTACATCATGAGCCAGCATGTAAATGACAACTGAAAAGAAAACAAAAATAGATGATCACTTTATACCCAAAAAATCAGTAATAATAATCTCCTGGATGATTGGTCAAATAATGTTGATAATTAGGTCATTTAAAAAACTTATGGAAGCATAAAAAACCACAGGAGGAGGGAGCGACAGCTATGCAATTTGCTGGTACACTGGTCTCTTTAAAAAATCCAGAACACCGTCCCAGAGTCGAAGATTAACGTCAGGTTCACACATATAAATAATAATAATCAAAAAGTGTTGAATGTACTACTACTTGTTACAACCATCTTTTGAATTTGTCGAGGTATTAATTCGACGAAGAACATAGAGCTTATTGAAATACATTGATATACATAGACAATTACACACAAACGATACATTATGTACACTCACATGGCAAAAAAATTTCCTGTGTCACTCATCTGACTGACTCTGTAATCTTTTAGTTTTACGCGCAGATATAGTTTCCCTGCATATACAATAAGTTCACTTTAGAGTCAGTAATATTTCATTCATAACTTAGTTCTTACGTGGGTAAATTCTTCTTGAAAGTTATTATGCTTCGGTGGACTTTTTAGCAATATGTACATCGTATATTCACTGAACATATAAACTCAACTTGGAACGATGAACGACGCCTTCCACTTATTTAAGTTATTTAAGGCTATAGGAACTATTTCACACGTTCCACACTTGCCAACGTTCCATCTGTGGTAAAAGTTACATGCTAACTCAACGGGACATTTAACTTCATGGGATTTTAGACGATAATATAGGATGAAAAACACGCATGCTTCAATTGAGCGAAAACAACCAATATCATAAACTGCCATGACCCTATGACACAAATGACGCTACGTATCTTTTAAAGATAATCAAAGAAAGATTAAATGAACTTCAAATTAGAGAGTTAGCTTACTCATTTAAATATTAGCTCCAGTGATATTTATGCGGAATGGCATTACGTTCAGTATTAAAAATTAATAATGCCATATCAAGAATAGTAATATTTTACAGTTTTCCTGACAATCTACGTAGGGACGATCCTTTTCAAACCTCAGTAAATTCAGCATCCGATTAACGTGAAATAAGTCAATTTCCTACTTTTAACTTTTCACAGCTCCTTTTTGAGACGCAAATTATTTGATCTTTACACTGAAGCTAGCAGGTACGATGTACTGTAATGCAATGGTTATATCAATGTAGGGCGTATAACGGAACGGTTGCAGCACAATACAAAAATGACAAAGAAAACGTAGGGATTCTACGTACACTTATGTATATACAAAGGAAATTATAAGCAAAGTAATGTGCACAGCACCAGTAGCGACCAATGATGCGAGGAAATGTCTTTTCAAATTGATGGTCAAACCTTCGTGAGAAATCAACTCTCCCGATTTGCAGCAGAGCTACTAGACGACTCGGCTTTTTTCTGCAATCAAAATGGATATTCGTATACTGACTGCGGAATAATTTTGTTCCTGGATGTCGCATACATTAGCAAAATATTCTCGACTACCCAGAAACAGTCATGTTATTACTACGACATACAAAAGCAGTCACACAACAATGGTGATTATTACGTATTATACTTACTTTGACCTTTCTTCGGAATGGAAAACAGCCTTTAGTTTCAGGAGGAGGTGGGCAATCGAGGAGAAGATCTGCTGAAGGTGTATTATATGGCCCATAAACATTAAGATCTTGGAAGCAATGCGTTTCGATCATCTGAAAACCAAACGACGTAAGTTATTGTCAGGAATAGTATTAATACGTTAGTGAGTAAGCAGCATCAGCTTTAATCAAAGTTTCGAGCTACAAAAACATAAATATTTCATAATTAGATAACACTTTGATCCTGTCATGACTCGTTTCGTTCCTACCTCCATTTGCCATGGAATTGAGACTGATCCAGTGTTGAACTTTGAGTAAAAAGAATCATCAGATGCATCCAAATTAACACCTTTAACTGTGGAAAATTGTTCAATATCCAAAACGTCCTTGGCGTATACTGCGTGTGGCTGTAGAATACACAAACACAAAAAACACTGACAGCTTCTATTTCAAAGTCCTACTACTAACGTACATTTGGCATCAAACGATTTCCTCAGGCAACTCATATATACTACATTAGCTGACAGCAGGGAATGTTTCCACTGTGGTTCTACTTACGTCAGGAGTAAATGGAGGGTCGACTAAGCCTGCTTCGACGCGCTTCCAATTGAGCGAAGAGAAAAATGCATGCTGTTTTACTTCCTTGGCTCCTTTTCTTCCAGAGTTGCATCCTAATCGCTCTTTTGGCGATTTCCTTAATAACTGGAAACGAAAAAATGTCACATAAATACGTCGTACTATTCCAAGAAAAAATTTATGCTGCGGTTCGTTAAACGATACCATTTGGCAGAGTAGTTTGGCTTCCTCCGAGAAACGAGAAGAATATCTCTCGGGTTCTTCTTTCACACGTCGATCTACTTCCTCTCGCTTCACTTTCTCTTTACGAGCTCGAAATGGAGCGGCTCCTTCTATCATTTCGTACACTAAACAACCGAATCCAAACCAATCAGGACTAAAAGTATACCGCTCATTATCTATCACCTCGGGGGCTGAAAAACAGTACATAAAACACAAATTTGCCACGTTAATTGGGACAAAAGAATTCCCCTCAAATATAAATAATTTTACCTACAAATATTGTTTGAAATATGCACATTAACCATTGTGTTCACTAGTACATTTAAGCAAAATTGTATCGTACCCATGTAACCTACAGTACCCACACGCCCACGAACTGTTTCACCTTCGGGCACTTCTATGGCAAGCCCCAGATCAGAGATTCGTACATGACCGTGATCATCTAAAAGTATATTCTCAGGCTTGCAGTCGCGATAAACGATAGCTAGCGATTGTAAGTGATCCAGTCCGCAGAGAACCTACATATATCGTCATTCAGTTCAAACTCCAGAACAGCAGCCAATATGAAATCAAATAGTACGGGAACATGTTTGTAAGTATCCTTGTATTCATAAAACGAGCTCCCAATTACCTCAGCAGCATAAAATCGCGCTCGTTCGAGGTCAAACCCGGGTTCATTTCCCATGTTATAAATGTGGAACTTGAGGTCGCCACCGTTCATCAAAGTAAGAACAAGACAAAGGGAGTCCTTCGTTTCGTATGAATAAGCTAAAGACACTACAAATTTAGAGTTGATTCTCTGGAGTATCTGCTTTTCCGTTAAAACCATTGCTTCACCGCGACGTTTTTTAATACGTTTCTTCTCAAGCTTTTTACAAGCGTACATCTTTCCCGTTGCTCGGACTTGGCATGCACACACTTCACCAAAACCACCCTTGCCCAGAACTCGGTACATACGAAAAGTTTTATGAGTTACAGGTTGGCTAAAAGTGAAAAACAAAACAGCAAACATGAGACTAACCGCAGAAGCAATCGGACAGCTTTACTGTAATTAAAATGATGAGGAACAGTGTCCTATTGAACTTCATACATCCCATTATCCGGGTATGTGATATAACACTACAATACAAAGGCGGGAGCAGAACAAGGTCAAAATGAAATCGTGTTTTATAACGTACCCTTCAAGCCACTTCCATTGTAGGTATCTATGAAAATACATGGACTGTTCGAAAAGACGGAAAGGCTTGTCAGCAAGGAAGTTCTTAACTTGACCAGTAGATTCGGCGAATTGGTCTTTATTCCCTGTATTAAGTTCGCATCTCTCTATCACGGCAGGATCAACAAGGTTCATCGGTTCGGCGCTCTAACCATAAAAACCCAAATAAATCGTAGTGACTAAAGACTTTAGTTTACATCTTTATGTCTCAAAGTGATCAAATTGATGGGAGAACCGGTAACAAAAGAATTAATGTAGTTACTCTCTAAAGCCATTAACTTACAGTACTGGCAAGGAAGGTATTGAATATCGTCTTGGATAGTTCCATTCGACGTTCATCCATCTCGATTTCATATTTCTCCTGCAAAAACCATGAAAACATCTCATTACTTCTGCCCCCTAAATTACTATATCTGAACAAATACGACACTATAGTGATTCACAAAGCCACTAACAAACTTCCTACCGACTTGTGTTAACGCGTATGCATTACTTGCGCTCTTTAAATCGCTTCAAAGCTATTATTGTTACCACCCTCCAATTTAGAAGTCAGGTTCGATAAAAATGGCAAAATTATTTTATATTGCGAATACTATAGTTCTTATAAATTAATGAACTTGAGATTTAACCAAAAACCAGATATATAAACACTTACCACGGCATCGAGAAATTTGTTGCACGTATGATAATGAGCGCTTTTTGCTTCACAGAATTGTCGGAAAAGTAATCGGCCAATAGGCTGCTGGTCCACCACGTAGCCATAAACCACGTCTAAAAATGCAAGAACACAGTTACAATGCAAAACTGAGTGATCAAATCGTTCCTTTCGAAATAAAGGCATGAAAGAAATGAGCCTAAGGACAATTAAAGCAAATGTCACTCAGGTTTCATGAACTAGAGAGGCAGGTAAACAGAATTGATATTTAGATATCAAATGGTTGGACAATGGACATCACGAATAAATTGCTAAAACAATGTATCTTACCGATTTTAGATTTTATATCAATACAGTAAGAAATGTGAGGGAACTGTAATATTTTCCGCCACTTCTTGCTTTTGCCTTTATTGCTATCTGCAAGTTTCATAAAATGTTATTACAGAATCACCCGGAAGTAATAAACTCATTAATGACGCATTAGCGTGATAATGTTTCCAGCCATCGCAAAAATAACAGCATACACTTTCTAACAATTTAGATTTTAAAAAATCAACATTACTTCCCCGACTTATTACAATTGATATTCAAGAATTCATAAGTTTCGGGTTCATGAATATTCAAATTAGTTACAAAAATTACATGGATCAATTCTAACGGTTATTGTGGGTTACGAACTGTTTCCATTGCGTGTTGTTCGAAATTAAATGTTTATTCATTTGTATTTAGTATTCGTAGAAACAAAGAAGAAATCAAAAAATCTGGACTTCTTCTAAAAAACTTGCCTGTAGCTGTTGCTGTTTGTAGAAACCAGATTATATTGATTTCAAGAATAGGCCCAAGATCCCAAAAGTCCCAATTAGGTCAGACATGAAACAAATCCAATGAAAACATCTTAGCATCTGCATGCGGCATTACAGTAAATTTAATTCATTCCTACGTGTAGGAGGTAAAAGGCAAACATTTTCTTCTTAATCTCCCCTGGGATTAGACTGTCGGCAAGGTTTAAGGACATCATTGAACATACTCTCTTCTACATTCTATGACTCTACTTGTATGAAAAAAACGCCGTTTACGAGATCTTGCAAAGATAATAATTATATTTTTCCTCCTTCATTTTGTCATTAGCGTTCACATGCAGCACCAAACAAAGAATACACGCACCACTCATTAGCTAAGAGCTAACACAATTATTAGTAATACATTTACAAACAGTCGCCCAGCCTAAATCTTTAGCGCTTTAAAATGGGACAATCTACCGCAATGTCGCTCAACCGATACGTCAACGCGTACCAAAATGAAAGGGTTGACACTATTTTCCTCTCCAACATTACACTGCAGTGCGAACTCGTGGAAATCATAAATAACCAAAGTAGAGTTTTTTCAGCACTGTACTTCCTTCATTCCTGCAGCATCAATTTGCACTACCATGCCCACGTATGTAAACATCCTAAAAGTATGCTTACGTAAAATTATTACTGCACTTTACGTACAACATACAAAACCTGATCGGACTGTATACTAAAAAACAAACAAAGCAAGCCCTTCTAGCAAAGACGCTAGACTCGACATTTGCTTAATTTACAACAGCACTTTTCTCGTCAGCTAATGGAAAATTCTTCAGGATTAATTAAATCAAGTCAACAACGATATAGTATTCCTAAACGGATTTCCAGCTTCACTGTCATGTCCTTACTTTCAAATTTAAAAATAATGGATAAATCCCCCAACATTGCGTTCTAATTGAAGCTTCTTTATTCACCACAAAATTACAACCACTCAAAAATGAAATCCCTCATCAAGGGACCCCTACCCTTGCGGAGCTCTCGAAAAGCTGCAAATTCAAATTAGTATCTATGAACTTTGCAAAATTAAATTGTTATGCAGAAAGTGTAAATCTTAAGGGAAGACTTACAAAAATACTATAGTTACATTATCTATAACGTGAAATTAGAATCTGTTTAAAAAATAAAAATGACTTTATTCGCAGGATATCATAGATAAACTCACGACGTCTGCCAAGAGTTACGGCGACGGAGTAGCTTCAAGACCAATTTTAAACAACCAACATTCATGATCTTGTTCACAAGAAGTAGCTGATTCTGAGAGCTAGCTATTTTATGCCTCTTGAAGATTCAATAACTTATCTTCAGCGTCTAGTCTGGTCTCCGCTAATAAAATCGATGGCATAAATAACATGTGTGATGCTGGCAGTGTGATAGTATAGCCAAAAGCTTCGTCCCATTTCCTGCCTTCCAAAACAATAAACATATAATAAAATATCTTCAACAACATATACACAACAACGGCAATTTTGTAAAACAACCAAATCGTCTTCTATATTACGACCAATTCATTTTCGAACCATATAACAATTTGACCTACACAGTTTTAACCACAACAACAATGACCTGTCCAATGCATTCGTAACTTCACATATACGTCAATAATACAACGTTCAATATCGAAATAATAAGACACATTTATTGAACAAGCACGCGAAGCAGTAACGACATTAGCGTGATCATAATTAAGTCAGCAATCAATTCGAACGACTCGACCAATTCCAAACATATCCAGACAACTATTACATCCATAGAAAACGATTACACAAGGCAGCCAATTCATCGGAGTTGATAGTAAAAGAAATTCTCTACACAAACCATCTTGAATCTCCTCTTCCCCAATATAAACACTTCAATAGACCTAAACTATCTTCTTGCATTAGAGAAATTACAAGAATTAATCAGACGAGCCGAAACTCAAATCATATCTGCTCAAGTACAAGAGAAGACAGTCCTTGAACATAAATCTTAAGCTCTCTTGCAATCTGTTTATCAATGAAAACTTCCTTCAACTATTTAATAACTTTGATTTTGAGTATTCAAGACAAATCAAAGCCCGTCGTGGACACATTAGCTTAAAAATATATACATCATCTTAGCCATACTCAGCTTCCCTTATTACTCTGATTTAAGAATGAACTCTACAGAAACAAGTGAAAAAAATCAAACTATACACGCACAATATTTACAAAAAAATTATTTTATAAAATTCCCGACCGAAATTATGTTCATTACAACACCAATCAAACGAAAGCCACTAAAATCATAATTGCTCTAATTTCCACAGCCACCTCATCATCCCGGAAGACTCTCAGCATAAAAGAAGACAATTCGAGGAAAGTACACGTTTCAAGGAATGGCACAACAAATCAATAATACTTCAGACTCATGGAAAAAATTCCAAGCATCTCAACTCCCGACGGACAACACTGACATACCTTCTCTGGCTTTGAGGTAGACGGTGTTTGCAACAATGTTCTCCAGTTCCATGAGTTCCAGGATTGCAGCGTTCAGGACGGCGGCAGGGGATATGTGGCCCCATCCACTCAAGCCCCCCCAACACCCTGTGTACCCATGCACTTGGGTTGTCGACAATAAGTAACACTACTGCTGGAGTTGTTCCGTACCAGGAAAACTCCTAAGAGCATCTCAACAGCTCCTCACCTTTCACACTCACGGGAACAAATGATGGCTGCTGACGGAATTATACGGGTGTGTAAGTACATACAATCCAGGAATAAAGCACTAGAATGGATACTCCGATCTGATCGCTCAAAAATTTTTCTACATATAATCACAAATATACAGACATACACACTCGCTCTCCCTCTCGCTCTCTCTCACACTCAGACAGTTCCAACCACGGGTCGAGAGATACAAGCAAAGAACAAGAGCGGAAGATTGACGAAGAGAAGAACCTACGCAGAGACTCAAATGCTCTCATATGCTCTAAACCTGCTAAGGTGAACCTTTTAGCTGAGGATTCTCTCACTGAGTCGTCGTCACACTCCTCCTTTTTTCTACCGCCTCTTGTGGGCGAGAGCAGCTTTCCTCCTCTCAATGCTCCTAGTCCACCTCACATATGACAATAATAATGATCACACACTTATATATCCTCTATCCCCACTTCTTTCTCAAACTTTTATTCCACCGAAGGCAAATTCAAGTATATTTTGTCGGTCTCGTCTCGACGGTCCGTCCGGTCCTTTTCCTTGTCTCGATTTAATACAACTCTCTACAATCACATAGACACACCACAGTCAATGGCAGTAGCCTGATGTGCTATAAAGTACATAAGTACAAATTGTACAAAATGTCTTCACCGTCTGCCTCTCTTTTTAAATACATACACACTGTTCAGTGTACAGGGTCGGGCCTATGTAATTGTATAACGTATATAAGGAAAAAAGATAGTCGAGGTCGAGAGTTGAGAGAGAGAGAACTGAGGAAACTCTTCTCTCTTTCCAGCACAAGAGCCACACACAGAGACCAACCCAGAGCCTACACCAGCCCACCACGCTACAGAACGCAAGGCAAAATTTCCTCTTGCAAAAGCGTCCTCATCCCATAACCATCTACACATATGTACATATACATCGACGGTGTGGAAGTCAAGTGGAATATTGGGCGCTGGTACTACTTCCACTCTCATCGAGTACACACGCTCTCTCTCCATTCCTTATGTACTCCATATGACTCGATCAAAAAATTCTCATTCTCAAATTCTCCTGTTACTTTTGTTACTACTTTCTTCCTATACATTACAATTGACTCTCTCTCTCTGTCTCTCACTCTTCTCCCTATGCACCAAAATTCTTATCCATCACGTAAAATATGTGTACGTTTTTTCTATATACACTGTAGAATCTGGAGTCTATAGATACTACATTCTATGAAAGGATCATTGACGATGAACATGGGAAAGTTTAATAGTAGTATGTGCAGCCGACGCATATGGAGAGATACTTATGAATATTGTCGATTTACTTACACATTGTGAGGAAGGAAAGTAGCGTGGATGTAGATGTTCTAGAGTGTATGAAAGTCAAACGGACTGAATCACGCCGTGAAATCAGAGTAAATCCCGATTCTGTAGTGTTCAGTAACATTTTCCAACCGATTTCTCCAGCAGTGTTCCGTAACCCCGCAATGGTCTCCTATTCTATTACTGCATATGGCATACTTCCTTCTTTTCAAGCCCTTCAGCAGTAAGAGATTCTACCAGGAAACAAAACATGTATATAGAGATGGATGAATCGGAAAGACGGGAAGAATTGGAGATACTTCTTGCGATTGTATGTAATATACCTGTATATGCATATAAAGGTACGGATAAAATGAAGGAGATTTGGGGCTACGGTAGTGCGAAATGTACACCAATGTTTTAGTATGAGTCATATTTAATAACGGATTGAGTATATAGAGCGTAGACACTTGAGTAGAAATCCTGGAAATGCACTTATTACTTTGCAAAATGCACGCAGCATTGCACAAGCTCGTTTTATTGTCTCGGTTCACTTTTATTGTTTAACAAGAAACAAAAGAATTTTATTGAATGAACAAGCCGGGCCCAATCGGTTGTTTCCCATGCAGAAAAAAACCTACACATGCTCCTGGACACATGGAAGTTTCGGTGTCAGATATTCAGAGCTGACAAGGAATGTAATTCACATGTAACGCTCCGATTTTCAAAATTTTTTCAAAATATGTTAAAACACCTCCCCACTACTACTCGGATACATGCCTTCCATCTGCAAATCGCGTTTTGAATTTTTTAAAAAATTTTGAAATTTTGAAATTTTGCTTGAAATAAAAAATCAGGAAATTTAAATGGCGTTCAACACGGGGTTTTCGAAGTTTCACGAGTCCCTACATGTAAAAAACGGCATTTTTTGGGGAGAAATTTTTAGTTTTACTTTTAAACTTTTAGAGCACATAAAAAGCAATGTATTCATAGTGTTTAGCCTATATAGCTGCCTAACCCTGTTTGAAGCCATATTTATAGTGATTTTCAATCAACAAAGCTTTGTTGTATGGGTAACATGAACTTTTATTTTTATTTGAAACCCTTTAAACCTTCTTTAAAATTTAAGTGCGGATTTCAATGGTCGGGTGAATATTTGAAAGCATATTTACTTACTTGATGTTTTTATCAAATTTTACCATAGCTCGATGGCATTATTGCTATTGTGACCATTATTGTGACCATTATTGTGACCATTATTGTGACCATTATTGTGAACATTACTGTGATCATTATTGTAACCATTATTGTGACCATCATTGCGACTATTATTGTGACCATTATTGTGACCATCATTGCGACTATTATTGTGACCATTATTGTGACCATTATTGTGACCATTATTGTGACCATTATTGTGACCATTATTGTGAACATTATTGTGATCATTATTGTAACCATCATTGTGACCATCATTGCGACCATTATTGTGACCATTATTGCGACCATTATTGTGAACATTATTACGATAATAATTATGGTTGAAAAGTATGACCATTTTGTTACCACAATAATTATGACCATAAATATGAACACAATAGCGATCATTATTATTACCATTAATATGACCGCAATTGTGTCCATAATTATGACCATTATTGTGACTATAGTTATGGCCTTTATTATGACCATAATTGTGACCAATTTTGTGATCATTATTATGACCATAATTATGACCAATTTTGTGATCATTATTATGACCATAATTATGACTAAACTTATGAACATAAGTGTGGACATAATTTCGACTGCAATAGATTTTTGGTCGCTGGCGGTGGGTAATAATTTCATTGGATGAAATCGATGTTCCAGTCAAAAATTGCAAAATCGGTAGGTAATTATTTGAAGTTTGAAAAATGAAAAATCATATCCTAGGTAATGTATATTTTTAATAAATTGCGATCCAGTTTTTACCCTGGGTATTAAAAAATTCATATCAAGCCATGCTCATCCAGCACAGTAGGGATTAGGAGGTTTTTTTAATGAGATGATTGAGTTTGGATGTTAATCCATAAATTATGACCATAAATGTGAACATAATTTGACACCATAATGCGTGGATGTAACCAAAATTTTCACTGCTTTGCATGGAATTTGATATTTATAATATCTATATATTTAAATATTTACCCACCGATTTTGCAATTTTTGACTGGAAAATCGATTTTCATCCAATAAAATTTTTACCCACCCCCAGCGACCAAAAATCTAATGCAGTCGAAATTATGTCCACACTTATGTTCATAAGTTTAGTCATAATTATGGACATAATAATGATCACAAAGTTGGTCACAACTATGGTCATAATAATGGCCATAACTATAGTCACAATAATGGTCATAATTATGGACACAATTGCGGTCATATTAATGGTAATAATAATGATCG
>JAQFXU010001974.1:0-23913 GCA_034693705.1 Spatulosminthurus flaviceps | reverse complement strand
AGGAGGTATAAGAAAGTCTGGATATACCGGAAGGTGAAAAGAAGGACTATAAACCACCCAATTATTATTATTATATAGTCCATGTATGTTTATATATAGCACATAGCTTCAAGCTGGTTCATGGATGAGGGAAGAAAGAAGAAGGAGGAAGGAGGGAGCATTGAAATTTTTAATGTATTACAGTCTCCATGAGTAGCAAGTAGTAGCAGTGTACCTTTTCGAATTCATGTGGAAGAGTTTGGAGGTTGGGTGTAGTTGATGGTAGGAGTGAGAGGGTGAGTGCTAAATAAAACCATTAGAAGAGTTCCAAGTTGGTAGAGGAGAAAACGCACGCAGCGGAGGTTTCTTCCGTGGAGGTCGTTTTTATCTTTTCTTATTCAAAGGGAAAGAGTTTTATTGTTTGTAACAGACCGATAGTCATAATCCTTTCTGTCTCTTATCACCATCATCTCCGAAGACAAATCGCGGGGAGCAAGTGCAACTACTACTCCTCCACGTATTTATTTCCCACACCCTTTCCACATGTTCTAGCTCCAGCAGCCACTCTCATATGCACGCACCTACCCACTGCACAAACTACACAGCATTTACTACAACCACTCATCTTATACACGTCTAGCACTTTACAATTGATAAATATATACTTAATAGCTCCTTCTACTTTCACTCCTTTCCCTTCACTATTTTAGCTTCAAATACATATTAAAGCTCGCCCGACTTTTCTCACCCACTATTCCTACACGAAGACAGAAACTATTAGAGCTTCTGACGGCTTTCGAATTATAAGGCAGTCATGGAATTCTAGGACTTCCCTCGTATTTTTTTCATTCCTCTCTGTATCTCATCAAGATTAGGGGAAGAAACAATAATCAATAGGGACACGAGAGAGTGGGTGAGAAGAGAAAAAATGTAGGGAAGGTTCCTAGAGTGAGGTACTGTTACTTGTTACTTCTATAAAAATACTCTATTTCAACAAGGAGCAATGCTTAATGTGCTCCTATACTTTTGCATATGGAATTCTTCATCTATCACTACTGCACTCTTTACCCAACATGAAACTTATTACTTTTTCATGAAAGTGTTTTCATTGTGGATTTATGGGAATGGGCTAATAAAATATTGTGATATTCTAGCCATTGCTAAATTTCTAGAGAATATAAAGACAGTGAAAGCAAAAGGGTGAGTTTTGTAAATCAAATCATCGTGTTGGAAATAAATTGCTTTACTTTTACCCGTTGGACTAACGACTCGTACTTTCTCCCTTAAAAATACATGGGTGAAAGTAAGTGAAAGCAGGTGAAAGCTGGTGAAACAAATCGAGAATAAAACAAGATTTTACCTCATTTTCAATGAAACTCAGAGAAAAGTTGCACTTATGGCAAGGACGGTATTTGTTACAACCTTGATATTGTGGAATTATTGTTACTTCGCGGCACATGCCAGCAATAACATTACATGTATGTAAAAGTTTTCTCTTATACTGTATAAATATTTTTCTACATAAAGTGCTGGAATTATTTGGGAAGGATATGGATATGATAAAAAATCCATGACATGCACCATCACTGTGTGCATCTTTTCATTTCGTGCACAAACACTATTTACAAGCACAAAAATTTTCTTAGACAAAGAGCCTCTGTGGAAATAACTCAATTGAAATATAAACCTATAGAACGATGTGCAGTGCCTTTCATACGTACTTAAATGCTACATTGTCAAAATCATCCAAGCCAATGAATAAAGACATTGAAGGGAAGTGAATAAAAGTATCCATGGGTGAGATAAAATTGAAGGAATATAACCGTGGGAAAAAAAACTACAGGAGAAAATACAAGTAGCTTCATTTTAAGGCTACGCTCTTTCCCTACCCACACTTTGAACTTCGTAAGCATACGCGAGTATGTGGCGTTTGGAATCCTAAAATTAGCACGGAATGTTTGTCCTATCTCTCTCCAGCTCAAATCAACCATCTCCTTTCCTCCTCCTTCTCACCACTCAACCCCTTCTTCCCCCTACACTCAGCCATGTGTACAGACATCTTACCCAATCATTCAACTAATTAACATACATTATCATTCATCTCATTCATAAGGGTCTAATGTATTACATGAGGAGGAGTCCCATCCAAGCAAAAGTCTGACTCATGATTAATTTTTCCTCTTCTTTTCTCTTTCAGATAAATTTCCTCTGAAAAAAAAACAACAACAACAACAGTAACTACAGTAACTGTCTAGACTTCAAACAGCTGCTGGGCGAGACAAGGACTGGAGGACAAAAATTGAAATCCTTCTTTGTTGACATTGAACAAGACAGGAGAAAAAAATGGAGAAAAAAAATAACTGAATCCACAAATGTAGGAAGCCAGCCATTTTTATTAAAAAAAACTGAGCCAAGTGTCAAGCTAAAAAGTGATGTAGACAGTGCTAGAAAAATAACAACGATTTTTTTCAATCTACCATAAGCATTCCAAGCCCCTCTCAAAAGAAAATTATCCACGGAAGTGAAATTATATTTTTAAATTATAATAATAAGATAATGGAAGGAACATCTGTGAGAATTTATTTGTCAGATTTGCACTTGTGCACTACCAGGAAATGCTGGATGTTGTAGAAAAATAAATTTAACATTGAGTGAAAGTGATGGAATTGTGAAAGTAAAGTGAAAAGTAAGAAAATAGTGAGATTAATAAATTTGTATGAGTTGAGTTGCTACCACTACTGCTGAAAGCGTGAAAGAAAATAAAAAGAGAAAGTGGTGAAAGTAAGTTTAAGTCCTTTGGATGGGAAATAATATTAAGGGGAAAAATGGCTCGAGATACAATAACAATGGAAGTGTGGGAGAATCCTCGTCGTAGTAGTTGTAGTAGCTGTAGCAATAGAAGTGGAAGGGACATTGTCAAAGTTCCAGACGTTTGCAGTCAACAAGTTATTCTTGCCAAGGAATTTGTCTTTTTGAGAACAATTGTTGTCAGAGGAGGCTCATCATGGTAAAGTTGACATTACTGGAGCGAAGAAGTGTGTTTGGGAGGAGGTTCTCTCCTCTCTTCCCTCGTAACCACGAGTGTTTTTCTAACTATCCGGACTTCCTCCTTCATCTTCCACGTGCCTCCGGCTGGTGGTTCTTCCTTCTATTTAACTTGCTCATGCTATTGAATGTGTCGGAGGAATGTCCAAACACTTGTCATTGTCGGTGGGTGGGTGGTAAAGAGAGTGTGTCCTGCTTCCGAGCAGGGTTAACCAAAATACCTCCGGGACTAGATCCGGGAACACAGGTAAAGCTAGAGCTTCTATTATGTACTTTTTATTATACACCTTTTAATTAACTTTTACACCTCCTTTTCTCCCTCTCTTCTCATACACTTTCTCTCTCTCTCTCTCTCTCTCTTACTCTCACTGTCTACCAGGGCTTCCGCGCCCAGGGTCTTTTCTCTCTAACTTTCCCTTTTCTCTTCAATAACTTTAGTTCCTCCCCTTTTCACTCTCTTTCACTTTCACCTCTCTCTCTCTCTTTCTCTTTCTCTACTATTCTCACACAACTTTCCCTTGATCAATACATAATAAATCCACCGTCCTCAAGTTTTTCCTTTCCCTCTCCCACATACATATCTGTTGAGAACGTAAGAGCGACTTTTACACTACCCAACCACGTCCATTACACTGGAACCATTTTTTATGGAGATGAATCGACTTTTCTCTCTCTCTCTCTTCCCCTCTTTTCTCTCTCTATTTCACTCTCTCTACTACATACCTTTTTTTATACACTTCCTGTCTATCTCTCTATCTTCCTTTTTTCCTCACCACCAATATACTCATATATATTTGCGTGTGGAAAGTCATAAAACCTTGTCTTGTTTCCAAGCTACGAACTACGTCCCGTAAAAATTGGGAAACCGGACTAAATGCAATTAATTCCATGACAATTATTCACTACATACTTACTTTCCCTTTATCAAAAGATAAATTACCCCCAGGGAAAAACATTTCCCCCCTCCTCACATTTTCCTCCTAGTAATGATGAAGCAATCCTTGATCCCCTAATGAGTTACACCAGGAGGTATATAATTACTACGAACCGTAATAATATCTATAAGAGTAATGCGAGTCTGTAAGACTTTCTCCCCTACTTTCTTCTCTCTAGTCTTTTTATTGAAATGTTTTTTCATTTACTATTAGTAAAAAAATACATATTGCTAAAACCAATAATAATCCAAGACCTCATTAAATTCCGAGAGTGAAAGCAAGTGAAAGGGAAAATGTGTGGATGATTGGAAGAATTGAAAATCCTATCTTAATAATAGGAATAATGATGGGGAGAAACCTGGCTTCATTGTTTATATCATTTTTTGCACATCAAAAATATGTGAAATGGTTTTCACATAGAGAGAGAGAGAGGAGGATTTAAAGGGAAAGTCTGGAAGGAGGTGGGAATTAAGAAAGAGGGTGGAGAGAGAAAAGTCTGTGGAGACGTAAGAAGGAAGTAAGTAAAGAAAAAAGTGAAAGCTACGGTAAAATTAACGCATACTTTTTGGTTGGGAAAACTAGAGGGAGAGAGCAAGAGAAAGAGAAAGTCTTGATTAAAAATAATGAGAAGTGTGAATAATGTTGTTTCCTTGTCGGATTGTAGTGAAATATATGAAAGGGGAAAAAAGGAGAAACTAAAAAAAAGTTGTTCCATTCATGTTTTTTTTCTCTCTTCCTATAGGTGCTGAATATATCAGGGAACGCTTTGAAATCCCTGCCGGGCTACGTTTTTCTCTCGTTGAATCTGTTAAATCTGCAGAAAATATTTTTATCCGAGTGTGAACTCGTCTCGTTGGATCGTCACGTCTTCAGTAAGTTGACCAACTTGGTGGAGTTGGAATTGAGTGGGAATCGACTCGGCCTCCTTCCATCCCATACATTTGGAGAAATTCCTGAACTTCGCGAGTTGAAAGTCAATTCAAATCCGATCCCAAAAATTTCCAATCATGCTTTTCTCGGGCTCCGCCGACTCGTTCGCCTTGAGCTGACGAATTGTCAACTAGTTACTATTGAAACTTGGGCTTTCCGTGAACTTCCGGCACTTGAGTGGCTTCGCTTGGATAATAATCGATTGCTCACAGTCCAGGTTACAACTTTATCTTATTTTTTTTCTCATTCCCTTTTTTCCCTTCTCACTCTCTCTCTCTCTCTCATTCTCCTTTGCGCAATGACTTCCAACCTTTCCCTTCATCTCTGTATCCTATCCTTTCCTGAAAAAACATCCCAGTGTAATGCTATTAACTTCAAATTTATCCCTATCCCACACTTTCCCATTTTGACTTGTACAGTAACATAGCTCATGATATGTTTCGTGTAAGATACATAGATCATAGTCTTTTTTCAAGTCTCGTGACAGCCTTCAATCGCTCTCAAAGGAATCACTATTCACCTTGGCAATGTATAGCTCTGCTCTCGTCTTTTGTTCCCTTGTTTGTTCGTGCCTTCTCTGTATTTTCCCATGATATATGCCCTGTAGCTTGCTCGAGTATGTCCTTAGTTACGAAAGGGATCTCTCATCATATACGTGGAAAAATCCTTTCTACACATGTAGTAAATTCATAGAATAAAGTGTCTCTGTGGTTTTGTCCCAATGTCTCTGTCCTTTGTTGGTTCCCTATTATTTTCAATGCTCAATTCAAGCTAAGGTTATAGTATCCACACGGTCTGTCTCCAGGCAGATAGTAACGGATGGTAGTCCGTTAAGCTACCCGGGCTCCTACCAATCCACATTATTTCGGTCACTCCTCACAGGAATAAGAGGGGTGGGTTTGGCTCCCGAGGGCACAAATTTCCTATACGCACTAATTATACTCAAAGGTAAGGAAAATAATTTGATGGGTAGGAAAATAAAAGCGAGGATGAGTACCGGGAGTTATGATAGGGAGTTCCGGCTTAATTCCATTGTTTGGCTCATATTTCAAGGTTGGAGGTTTATTGTATATATGAAACTATGGGAAGGACTGGAAGGTACCCGGAGAAAGCTCTGGATATTTTGTTTGGGGAGGAAGGAAAGGGTTTTTATAAAAGCGTTTATATGTGTGTGGGTGTGTGTGTGTGCTTGTATGTGTTTGAGTTGTAAGGTTTTTGTACAATAAAACTTTTTCCATAGTGACTACTCTCATTTATCAAGTAGTTTCCACATATTTGAGTCCCGTGTAATATTATGAGCATGGGGTGTCCGCCTCTATGACATGCACACACATATGTTTCCCCCCATGCTCAGATTATGACATGACATTTGTGGGAGTGACTGTGAAAGAAGGAGCGGGGATGGTTGTAGATACATGTATATGTGAGTACATAGGATGGGAAAGAGGTAGGAGAAAGAAAGGATGTCACTGAGGATGGGAATGTACACAAATCCATGTACACATAGTAATAGTTACATGGACGCCCAGAACATGATGAGAAAGAGGAAAAAGAAGGGAAAGCGGTGAAAGCCTGGAGAGGAGTTAAGTCGGTGTTAGTGAGAGGGAGAGAGAGAGAGAGGAAGGAGAAAGCATCACATGTGAGAATTGCTTTCCTTAACTGGGGTATTCTTTCTGCCCAAGCCCCGTTATCTCATGACAGGTTTTAAGCCTTTTGGAAAATATACAACTTTTTCGACTCCGACGTTGATTGAGTAATCTAATCTGTCGTGACAGATTTATATGGAAGTTCCCTCTCTCTCTCTCTCTCTTTTCCTTTCTTTCCTTTCTCCCTCCCCAGGCTCCTTACTCTTCCCGTACTCTCCTACCGCCAAAACACACAGACAGAACGCCAGGTTCTTGAGTAAACAGACAAAAGGAAAAGTGAGAAGGAACATTTAATTGTCACCCTCTTCTTCCACAAGGCGTTATCATCCATGGAAACGTATGTTAGGAGAAAGTAAAGGTTTTCTTTTATTTGTCAAGTCTTTTTTCCATATTTTTCTCCTTCTTTTCCCCTTCAACTTTCTCTCAGTTTAAGCTTCAAACACCGGTGTAAACATTCCAGAAACCAGGACGAAAGGCAGTAATGACCAAAGAGAGATAGAGAGAAAGGACATAGAGGGAAAAAATCTTGAGAGACTGCCCATCCATGGAATGAGGTCGGTAGGGGAAAGTAAATACTGACCGTACGAATGAGTGAGAAAATTCACCAAGGAAAGTCAACATTCACGGAGGTGAAAGGAAAAAGAATGAGAATGTTGAAGGAATGGCCAAATCTTGCTCACACTCTCACAAAAACCCACAACTACACACACTTTCTACAAATTCTTCATCAATAATGAATCCCCCACTATCCCATTCCCTTCACATATAAGGTAACACAAAGTAACATCTACTTTCTCCACTATTTTCACCTTCCCATACATCTAAATTCCAGTAACTCTGGGAAACAGTATAATACACGTTAACCTGACGTGAGAGAAAGCAAGTGAAAGGAGGAGAAAGGAGTAATTTTCACAAAGTATTATAAAAAAAGTAGAAGGAATGGAAGGGAAGGAAAATTCATGGAATCGTTGGATAGATGATGGGGCAACATTGAAGCAATTTACTAGATGCCTCCCAAGGGCCACTCAAACCATTCCATACTTGCTAAATATTTTCATACCTACCTTTCCTCTCCTTTTCTCTTAGTCTCTCTTTCCTTCTCGCCCTTTCCCTTTCACTCTATTTCTCTACATAGGAAAAATCTCTTGGACAATAAGACAATCTTCCCCAAATTCCTTTCATTCTTTTGAACCGTGCAAAAAGCCATGTTACCTTCTCTTCCCAATGTTCTTTTTCACCTCACCTTTCCCTCCTTTCAGTTTGTTACATGTGTACATGTTGTTGCAGTGGAAAGAACACATGTCATCACATCCTGCAATAAAGCCACATATATAAATTTATATGTACTTACAAGGCTCTCGGAGCAGTGTGTCAGCCAAAGTAGAACAGCACACTTGTACCACAATAACAGCAGTACACACACACAGAGACACAGAGTTCAAACGCATAGAGATTGCAGGGGAAAGCTGTGCAAATAATAAGAAATAGAAAAGGGAAAGAAAACAGAGAGGAAAGAGAAAGGAGAGAAAATACAATGACTTTTTCGCTCCACCTACAGTACAGAATCTTCATCCCTGAACTTTTCCTCCTTTACTTGTCATTCCAAGTTGAAGAAGAAAAACATGGGAAGATATATGTAAGGATAAATAGATGAAAAAAAAGAAAGTTTTTTCCCTCAACTGAGAAGATGAGCTCAATTTACACACGTAGTGATTTCTCTTTGATCCGACTGGAAATTAAAATGTGAATGGCTTCCGTCTCAATTGACTGGAATGTATGGATAGAAGGGCATTAGTAGGGAGAAAGTCGGGGATATTTTTAGTAGTCTTTGGAGGAGGTTGAGTTAATGTACATAGTTGCTCACATGTATTGTTTGTTATATCACACACTACTTTGCTGCATGTGTGTGTGTGTATGTATGTGTGCTAGTGTGGTGGTCTTATATAGTGTGGATTGAAGTATGTGCGGGGAAGTAAATCGGAGCGAAAAAAAGGATTTACGAGGAAGGTTTATATGGAATTACTAGAGATAGTTTACGTTTGAACTGTCACAAGGAAAAGATGCTGGAAGAGGCTAAAGGTTGAAAAGAAAGTCAGTGTGATTTGTATTTGTAGAATCCTCACAAGTGTGTGTGTGTGTGTGTGTGTGTGTGAGAGAGAGAGAGAGAGTGGGAGAAAGGATAACTTTCTCTTTCTTCCGTTTGCCTCTGACTGTATTATGTAGTATTGAGATGAAATGATTACAGTACGTTCAAGTGAATGAATGAATGAATGAGAAGGTTGGTGTTTTGGTTGACAGGCGGAATCTTTCTTCCCTCTACAAAGTCTTCATGGTTTGAAAATAAATGGGAATCCATGGAATTGTTCATGTTCCCTCAAACCTCTTCGGAACTGGATGCTCAAGAATAATGTACCATTCGAGGGAATCCCTCCCATATGTCAGGAGCCATCGAGACTTCGAGGCAAGCCATGGGATCGACTTGAACTCCAGGACTTTGCCTGTCTGCCCAAACTGCAAAGTTTAGTAGAGGAGGAAAGGATTCGAAGGGTTGTGGAAGGACATAATACTACTTTTGTTTGTCGACTTGAAGCCACAGCTGACACACACGTAAGTCTTTTTGATTTTACTTTCCTCTGACAGAGAATTTTCTCTTGGAAAAATACAAGTAGAAAAACAAACAAGTTCCATAACTTTTTTAACAAGGACTCTCCCTAAAGGTTTAAAAAATATAAATTTATTCCCCTTCTTTCTCCTCAGAAGCCCACCCCACCCCACTCCTCTCTCCCTCTCCTCACAAAAAAAACAACAACACAGGGTATTGGAGGGGAATCTCCTTGGAATTTATATTCCACCATGGACTTTTCCCTTCTCATTTTATCCCCATTTCTAAGTTGCATAAGTTTTTATCTCTTTTTGACTTTCACTGCTTACTTTCACTTTCGACATAAGTCCCATTTCCCTCCATACCCATCCACTACTTCCCCACCCAGGACACGGAGGCTGAGCTCTCCCAATTTATGATTTCTCTTTTTCTTCTCTCCTTCCCTTCTCTCTCTCTCTCTCTCTCCTTCACTACTCTTACATACTAATGGCCTATTAGAAACTAGAAAGGTGTAAACAAGCCTAAATGTTGACAAAAATTCACTAAAAGCTAATCGAACATCATTTGTACATTTGCCTATCCGAAGAAATCCCTTGCTACAAAAAAGACCTTGTTTATAGGATCCGAGTTTGAGAGTATCAAAGGAGGATTCCTAGTATTGTAATATGTAGATATGTAACATGATGTGTAGTAAATTCTCGGGAGATGTTAATGATAGGATCCGCGAGCATCATTAAAATGCCATAAAGCTCATGAAGGCTGGCGGGTTGTCTGGACTGCATTCACGCTAAAGGTTGTAATTAGGAGTGCTACGTAGTACAAACTATTTTCAGCCTTGTTCTACACCATTCACTTTTTTCTGTAGACCTTACTTTACTTCTATTGAAATTGTAATGTAACTCCTTCAATATTTAGGTTAGACTCACTCTTTAATACATTGACTAGTAATTGAGGAGGCAAATGCTGCATGAAATTCGCAAGAACATCGTTGACAGCTATAAATTTCCTTGTAATTGATTTACTCATGTAACACCCATCAAAATGACAGCATGGGTCCATACCAAGTATTTAGCAAAATATACGCATAGAGCATAGATGGTTCAAATGTATGAGCCTTGTACTTTCACCCTACTTTCTCCTCACTCTCTCGTCATTAAACCAAAATTTTATTAAGGTCATTGTTCTGCATCCACTCTGCAGTCAAATTATAGCTACAACCACTCATTCTTCCTTTGTTTATGAAACGCGTTATTTTTTAACATCAGTTTTCCAGTAGTGATAAAAAAAAATAATAGGGATTTAAATTCTTTAACCTTTCCCTCCAATAATGTTCAATCCCTGAAGCTCCTATGAATGAAATTAATTACTAATAAAAACTATAATAGTCCCAAGTATGTACATGTAACATGTATATATTTTCTACATTTAATTTGTATAGCAGCAAAACTATTTTGGGACCCTTGAATTTTTCATTGAAAATTTCCATAAGAAACAATAATAATAAAAGTAGTAATAATTATTGTTGCTTACACAACAATTAATAACAGGGTGAAAGTTGTGGGGCTATGAATTTTTTATAGAGAGAAATAAAGCTATAATAATGTAGGCAATAAGTTTCCCTTATGACTCTTTAGCATGGAAGGTTCTCTTCAAGTGCTAAATTATTAGATTTCAGGTCCCATCAAAATCCAGGAACGTAGGGTGAAAGGGGATAGGAAAATATCATATAACACAAATTTTCTACGTATCCTCGGCTAAAGTGTAAAGGGGGCTGTAATTTTATTTCTTCCCATTAGGTTTAGGAAAATTTTAGCCCCTTTTGCACTTTATATATATTTATACGACGATATTTATACGTCTGCATTAGATGCACATACATAGTATTATTTAGACGTGTAATTTAAACGCCTACGATTGAATGAAGGAACAAATTTTAAATAATTATTATTATTGTTTTGATAGCAATCAAGCTATTTAGTAATTAAAAAAGGAGAGTGAAAGCAAACCCCAAAGGTTGTGTATCTAACCAACGGAATCCAATGTATGTGCAGTATTTGAATAAAACAACAAAGCAGTTCACTATTTTAAATCGTAATTAACTCTCTCTCTCTCTCTCTTTGGTCCGCAACCTTTCAAAGGGCTAGAGGGATGGAATAATTAGCAATACATGTAATTATCTCATGTTCAGGGGCGAACTTATGAAGAGAAGAAAATCATTCCATGTAGATGCATTACATATTTATGTGATTCTTATCAGAAATTAAAGACCACCTTTTTCCGAGTACACACTATATATTAAGGAGAAGTAAACAAAAGTTGACATATATAATATTCCTACCATAATAAAATAATTGATATGTGTACATTGAGACCTGATACTTGTCTATGCATGATAATGATCCAAATGGAGTGTTCACATGAACAATCTCGAGAAACTTGTTAGATTCGTAAAAGGAGCTCGGGTAGTTTCCATTAGTTTTTTCTACACACACACACACTCACAAATACTTACATACAAATACACACCACCATTTCACTATAGTTTATTTCTGAAGGAATTGATCCAAAATACTCTTCAAGTATGCATAATGGACCGATTCTATAGTGATTAGACACGATAACTACTGAAATCTCAAGGCCCATTTCCTCTCATACGACTCACTTTCTCTACAAGAAACGGGAATAAAATCAATATTGGCATGTGCCTGTCTCTCCCACTTTTCCCTCTCGCTTTTTTTTACAATGACAACAACAACAACAACTATTACTAATACTTGCACACTCATAGAAAAAGGAAGGATAAAAAAAATCCTATCGAAATTTTCCTATGTGGAGAAAATCCAGAGAATTTTCTCCCTTGCAAAACATTAGCTCACAACAGATAGGGGCTTTTATACAGAGATACTCGGACATGTGTAGATAGGAAAGAAATGTCTAAAAACCTCTGCATTTCCTTCCTCAATGACAATGGGTAGGCTGGACACAGGTTATTAGAGTGCATTATAAATTGAGTGGTTTATTTTTTTAAATGACTCATAAAAAGAAGGGACTGATAAAAAAAGTGGTTTGGTAAAAAAAAAAGAAGTTTTTTGTATATTAGTATTTGAGGGAAAGCTTGTTGTGAATGGGTCTAAAGAGCAAGTTAATAATTGATGGTATGAATGGATGGGGTGAAGGGGCCAGGGTGAAAATAGCATTGAATAATATTTAAATAAATGTTTGACAAATAACTCGACAGAGTTAAAAACCAGAATTATGTACACAGGGAATGTTTGCCTTTTTCATTCCTCTCTTTTCTCCCTACCTTCCGCTTTCTCACTCCCGAGCACTTTCCCCTCTATTTTCCATAGAAGAACATTATTTGCTGGTTGGAGAGGGGAAGAGCGAGGAAACCCTAGACGTAACTCAATTTGTACCATTTGTACTACTCATACACATGCAATTTGTTTTGTAAATACTTGTAATAGTTTTCTCTCTTTTCCCGCTCACCAGTCCTAAAACTTCCTATTGATTTAAAGGGTTTATAGGAGAGCAGGAGCGAGAGAGAGAGAGAGAGAGAGAGTTGATGTTTCAGGAAATAAATCAAGTTTACGCCAGAGTTCTCAATAAGTTTATGCATTCATATAAAACTACGGAAAGGGAAAGAGAGTGGAGGAGAGAGAAAGAGTGAGAGAGAGAGAAAGTGAGAGAAAATTTCAAGGAACAAGTTTGACTTGTAAAATAATGAATAAATATACCAAGTATCAAGGCATTGTAACTTTTTTTTCTCTCCCTCTCTCTCTCACCCTTTACTTCTTGTCCGCATGAATGCATTCACATTCTAAATGCACGTAAGTGAGCCTTTCACATCTCCCTTCCATCATTCACTCACTTTCTCTCCTTCGCTTTCTCCTAAAGTGAAAATTTTAATAAACTCCTAAAACTAGAAAAACTTGAAACTTTTGCCCTTTCTTTCCTTTCTATAAAATACTCATACTTTTTATTTTTCACAAAAACCTACTTAGCTCGTTAAAATTCCACTTCACTTTCTATTCCAATCAGGCCTCACGTTTTAGCTTGTGCATCCAGAGAAAAAAATTCACTTTTGACGTTCGAGTTGTTTTTTTTTCGTACTTACTGTATTTGCCTGACTGAGTAATTTTTGCTACGATAAACAATTTCTCACGGAGCTAATAAAATAAAATGTTTTTTTGTTTTTTTTCTTGCACTACACACACACACACACATACATACACACTGCAACAGATGTGGAGACGAGATATTTTCCCTATGTAAATATGTATACATACTATTATTATGTATATAGGGGAAGAGATAAATTTCAACAAATCAGCCCATGCTTTTGTGCCTATGACTCATTCAATTACTACTACTATGGTGAGACTATATAAGGACTATTGAGCGAATGTGGCTTAATATGTATGTTCCTTTGATGATTCAAGCTAATGGTGCAATTGAGCTTACATGGGCCATTAAGATTAAATGCAAAATCACGTTGAGGATAAAATTACACAACCTATACTATTCACATGTACACACACACAGCCCATCAATTAAAGTTGACACGTATTTATTGCTCGGACTCCCTCATATAACATAACAAACACATAGTTTTCTAATGTAATTCACTTATTACTATTAATGAACTATGATTAACGAATGTTTCGAAAGGGAAAATCTCCTAACATATAATAATGGTAATAATCCTAACAATATTACAACACTGGATTTTCACTGGATGAACTGACACGACACACGATTACACAAGGAGAAATTCCCCACCAAAACACATATTCAAAGTGACATTCACCGTAAATGGACTCTGGCAATTAAAAAAAAAATCATCCTAAAACTTTGAGACTCACTTTTCCCTAGGATTGACAAATTTTTCGTCAACAGGAAAAAGGCTGTTATTTTTTTTTTTGGAGCTCCGTAGTATTATAAATTTGGATGTATATATAAAAACATGGATTTTTTCTGGGTAATACAATTATTGACGTAGTAGAGTAAAGTAACGTTTAAGGGAGTCATGCATATATTCCTTTTACCGTTACGCATGTTTGTTACAAGTGTTAGGGGGCAGAGATTGAGTGCGGCTATATTCTTCTAAAAAAAGTGGAGGTACATAGAAAAGTAATTATGTATTCTCTCATAAATTCTGACTACATGACCATTTCTCATGAAGTAAAAGAGAAAGAGCGAGAGAGAGAGAGAGAGAGAGAGTTATGAGTAGGAATGGCGTCCCTAATGCACATACGCAGCGATAGAGAAATGTCTACATTACGTATCCCCTCACAAAGCTGAATGGCAATTTGCATAATTATAATTAATTATTCCCTGCACATGATTAAATTCCCGACATGAGCCCATTAAATATTTATAATTTAATGTGATTTACATGTATGGGTCAATCACTTGCTCTCTTTTGGAAAACTGACGAGAATCCTGACCCTGAGGAAGGAATGAGTGAGAAAGAGAAAAAGATAGAGAAAGAGAAAGGGTAAAAGAAAGGGAGAGACAAGAAAAAGAAGCTGATTTCCGACAGCTTCCTCCCAGAAGCTTTCACCCATCCCATATACAGAACTCCCAAAAAAAACAGTGCACACTCCCCAGATGGCTACATGTCCTATGTAAATAGTACATATGCCAATATACTGCAGATGTGTCTGGGACCTGGGCTCTACGTGTGCAGTTAATATCCGGAGGAAAAATCAATACGTATGAAATTTGCGACTTTCTGCAATGCGAATTTGCATGACAAGTCTTTCTCCCTTTTTGATCATCCTGTCCTACTCCCAAGGAATCCACCGTCCATGCTGGGGGGATATGACAAGAAAAAATAGCCTACACTTTATATCCCAGCCTTTATGCAATTTCCGCATGTGTGAGTTATGAGAGATGTAAAAACCCAGTATAAATGCATATGAAATTGAGGGGAAGGGGAGAGTGAGTGGGAGAGAATATATCGATTTATAGTAGCTGAATATTTTATTTATTATTGTTCTAGGGATGCATATAATAAATAATAGAATAGTAGAGAGGGAAATGGTCTCAAGTGCTCATGGGTTGGTGATTAAAATTGTTGGGCTACATGTATATAAAGGTATTTGTATTTATAGTTAATGATGAGTGAAAGAGTCAAAGAGGAGATGGAAAGTTAATGAAAAATTGTGGGGTAGAGAAAGAAAGGAAGAGACGACAGAAAATGGTAAATAGCTGTCAAGATTTGAGGAGAAGAGGAGCTTATGTGGGGGAAAAGGCTAATTGGATTGATACATAGATTTTTTTTGGTACATGAAAAATGCTGATACTATTGTGGTTTTTGTTATGATTGCAGGTGAGTTGGCTGACGGGGAGTAAAGGTGTGCCGCTAACAAATGGGAGTAGTTGGACTGGAGGAGGGAGTGTAATTCTCACAGAGTCTTTTGTATGGAAGTCTGAGGACGAGGATGAGGAAGTGGAAGGGAGCAGTATGGTTCGGAGCTTAGGGTTCAAGAAGTCAGTGCTGACGATAATCCGGACCACACCGAGGGATACGGGTGTCTACACTTGTCGAGGAGAGAGTCGTGCTGGCTCAGTAGCTGCTAATTTCTCGCTCGTAGTGCTTCAAAATAAGGCTGAGAACATGACAGGTACAATGGCTTCTCCTCCTTCGACTAGAAATTATGAGTTTTTCTCAAACTATTACACCGTGGGATGGGGAGAGGAGAAGATAGGTAACAAGGCCTTGAATAGGGCTCCACATAATTCCACCCTTAATCACTCCTCACTCTAAATTCATTTTACTTTGTCTTAATTAATTCCTATACGTGGTCATATAAAATGTTCACTATTCTTTTCTCCCGTGCCTCTTTTTTCTCTCGCTTTCTCTCTCTCTCTCTCATTCTCTCTGAGCTTCCTCCTTTTTTTGCACTCTCAACCAATTTACTTTCTTCAAGGACTAAAGTCTCGCAATTTTCATTGTCACCCCGTGCTTTCTCTTCTACTTTCTTTCACTTTCTCCTGCGTAGCTAACAAAATATGTCCTCTCTTTTCCTCTCTCTCTCTCTCTCTCTCACCTTCTTAAAGTAGGCTTGTTCACTTGATTCTTTTAGCGGCTTGGGCTTCCTTTAGCTCTAGAGCGCAATAGAATTCCGCTACTCAAACATTTCTCCTCGACTTTCACCTAATTTCTCCATGAATTTCCTCAAGTGTGCTTTCCCTTCGGAGAGGTTCCATTTCTCAGGGAAGTTGCTCACTTTTTTGGTAGGTTCCTATGAAATTCCTCCTGAAGGCAATTTATGTCTCTCTTGCTTTCTCTCTCACTCTCTCTCTCTCTCTCTGCTCTCTATTCCTTTCTCCTATAAAAATATATACATATGAGAAAAACAACAGGGACACTTGTTACCTCGAAAGGAGCAGTTTTTTTTGCCAATAAATATATATAATGAATATAGCTTGAGGCTGTAGATTTCCCTGGGATTGTCCATGGGTTCTTGGGTTAGTTTATGGGAGTGGAATAGAATGCATGCATGTAGATATTTGGGATGTGTACTACTCGACCTTCATAGCTATAGAACGGGCTGACACAGTCCATGGGATAAATAGGAGGCGAGAGGGTGGTGGAAGTCGGAGGACTGAGCCAAAGTGGCCATTTATTTCTTTGACAGGCATTCGGGTGGAAGGGCTTAAGGAGAGGAAGGAATTTTCGAAGTGGATATTTCCACTAGACACATTGTGTTTTCTATGTGTGTGTGGACATATAGACATGCCCTGAGTGGCCATTGTGCTCCCCTACCACCACCATCGCGCTTTCAATTTCACACACCAACTGCAAAAATGCATTCCTTCCCTATCATCCCACGCTTGCCATGTTGCATAAAACTTGCCCCTGTATTTATTCACTTGTCCAAGGGAACTTGTAAGAAAGAAACGACAGAAAGAAAACACTAAGGAGCCTCGAGCGACATCTTGATAAGTTTCCTCAGGATTTATGTCCTAGGCAGGGTTTTATATTCACAATTGACATTTAAAGAAAGGAAAAGATGGATTTAGGAGATGGGGAAGTTGGGTCAGGAATTCAGGTAGACATCCCAGATTTTCCATTTCAATTTGTTTTTTTAATTGTTTATTAAATTAGACCCGAATTTTTTAAAAAACAATGTCTTGCCCCAAACAAATTTAAGACATGCCTGGAAATTATTACTTGGAGAAAAACCCAACTTTTTTATAGTTGATTGAGGACATATTTGAACTTGAGGTAAGACTGGCTATTATAGTTTTATTGAAGGCTTTAGCTTAACAATATTTTTTATGGAGGAAGCGTAAGGAAATGAGGGAATGATTTTATGATCCTACTAAGACTCACACGTTGGGCATATTTTCTGGTTGTAAATATAATATGACGTACTACTAAATTTCTATGTAATTTTTTCTAGGGCGGCTCCTTTTCACTGGGACGTTGGTAGCTGCACTGCTCACGCTGGTGGTCTGCCTCCTCCTATCATGTGTGTGTCTTGTGGGTAGGCATCGTCAGAGCACGGTGGTGATCAACCATCACCATGACAAGATCGAGCTGAACCACATTAACGTGGGGCAAAATGGGGGCAGTGGACTTGCCTCGAACAATCACACGCTCCACAATCACATGTCAAACAATTTAAGTTCGTCGAACAGTGTACGTCGACCTCCGGAAAGATCTCGAGATTACAAAGCTTTGCCCACAATGGATCCGGAGGAGAATGAGAGCAACCCGGCATGGGACCATCCATCTCTTACATGCTCTGCTCCTCCCCCCGCCCCCACCACCCCCACCCCCGCTCGTCCTAATAAACACAAGTTTTTCGCAGCCGAGGAGGATGCGACAGATGATAATAGCACCCGACTCGTATCTCCTTCCTCACCGCCAACCACAACATCCAATAGCAGTAACAACAACAAGCGCGAGCAAGGAGCTGGAAGGGATAAATTTCCAGACCTCATTGATGAGAAAATGTCCGTGTCATCCACATCGGACTTTGTCAGCCTCCCAAGACCAAACCGAAACCAAGATTACCAGTAAGCTCCCTTTTCTTCTCAGCCCTGCTCCATTCCTTAGTGTGTAGGGCTTGGAAATTACATATTTAGCTCTCCTTCTACACACTGACTCCATCCTAATGGCAGAGGCAACACGTTGGATTTTATCTGTTGTCATGCCAACTCATGAATTTTTCCCATTACCTTCCCTTTCACTACCCTTTCCCCACTCTTGCCATTTAAAACACTATTTTACTCAACCTTCCCCCACCAATGTCAGCTATACTCAGTGTATGTAGGGAGTGAGTAAAAGTGAGAGAGAAAATCTTTAGTGTCTCAACTGAGTGAATTGAAGACCTCCTCCTCAACTTTCACTCCACAATGTACGTCAACTTATGCATAGGCCTGGGGTTGTCCCTGGATTTTCAAATGTATGTAGTCCACAAGGAGTAGACTGAGAGAGAGAAAGAGAGAGAGAGAAGGAATTTTTTTGGTTGTTCAGTGAGAGCGTCCCGCCATACAACAGCTGCTGCCTACGTGCACATGAAATATTTTATGCACTCTCTCCATGTGCATCCTCGATTCATGATCCTTGCCTCACCTTTTTCTGCCTCAGCCTTCTCTCTCTTTCTCTCTCTCTCTCTCACTACAAACTCCATCCTCTCCTCTTACTCGGATCTCAATCTCTCGCTCCTCTAACTCTTCGGGATATGTATTACTGTGGAAGGAAATTTTCCGCATAGGCTATAGTGTTCCTGAAGAGTTGTCCGGGGATATTTTATGATGACTGGAGTTGTGGAGGTACAAGGTAAAATTGAAGGAGTATGGAGAATGTGTATGTTGCCGGTTCAAGTATCAAGTTTATCCGATAGTTTGAGAGGAAACTAAAAGTAAGTTAATGCGTATAATGGGTAAGACGTGTCTGCTGAGAAAAATCCAAGGACGAGAAAGTGGAGGAGGTAAGGGAGGAGAGAGAGAGAGAGAGCGAGGAGAGAAAGCAGGGGAAAGATCGGACAAGTTAGTTATTTAGTGTAGTCATGAGCATAGAGTAAGTGGTGTTGGGTGAGGGAAGGAGTAGCGACTAGAATAATAAATATGGAGAGTTATGAGGAGTCTCTAATGGAATTGCATCTGTTTATTCCAGCCGACCCAGTTACTTTTACCGTCGAATGAATTCCGGGAGTCAGTCTCCGCTCCTCTCGGCGTATCATTCCTATGGCAACTCCGTCGACACTCACTCACTCAATTCGTCCGAATCGTTGGCCTACTCCAGCGCCCTGGTTCCTCCTCACGACCATTACCATCCCCATCATCATCACCATCTCCTCCATGAGCCGGGCTCATCTCAAAAGTATAAAGCTTCAGATCGTCTCTCCATGCCCACCTCACCCCTCCATGAATCCCATTCCACCACCTATGACTACCATGCTGCTCAGCTCGCCGCTTTCCTCGAGGAGTACCGGCTTCTCCAGCTCGAACTTATGAGGATGTCAGCTAGTTTAAATAATACCCCGGGGTTGTCAGAGGGGAATGGCAACAATTCCACTGGGACTCCAACCGGACCCAACGCTCCCTCTTCCTCAACCTCTTCCTCCTCAACTACTCAGAATCCTCAGGCACTCAAGGCTGCTGACAATAATTCGTCTCAGCAACAACTCAAGTCCATCCTAAAGAATCCTACTCATAATAACAATTACATGGCGTGAGCTCGGTCGAGAAAAATCCTCATCTTGGTTTCCTTTCTCTCCCTCCAAGAAAAAAAACCATTCTTTACTTCTCCTGTGCTAAAAGAGCCATGTGCTCGATTTTTTTCCAAAGTGTTATTCTTCCAATTCCTCTCCTCTCTCTTCCTCTTGTCCATTTCATGTCGCGTGTACACAATCGATTGCTCTTTCCCTCCCTGATTACTATCCCTTTCCACTTTCATAGTATACTGACGAGCCGAAAAACTTTCTTCAGAGAAGAGAAGCAATCGAGACCATTTTTTATTCAATTGGGGGAGGTATGAAGGGAAAGAGGAAAAAATGTACCTAGTATCTTGTTATGTACTTGTAAACCACATTGGTATATTATCTAAGTAAGTCTAAGTATAAGCACAAGGATAACCAAGGCGTTCGTTACTTGTTGTCGATATTCGTACTATATAATATTCTAAACTATAACTATACGTAAATAGTTGTCTCTAACGGTCCCATTTTTAATATGAATAAATATCGAGTCATTTTTACCCAAAAGCTTCTCTCTTCTTTTCCAAAATAAAATCTTTTTTATTATCAATGATAAATGTTGTAAACTTGTTGAAAAAAGACAAAGGGGCTGAAACCACAACAGGAAGATTGGATTGGATGATGAACATGTCGGAGGATGATGATTTATTCTGAAGAAGGGACCCCAACACTATATGCTCCCACTCTCACAGCACCCGCACCTGCTTCCGACTGGAGTAGTTCACATTGGTGGTGAAAGTACAGGGGGGCTTTCTCCCAAATATAATCATAATCAGGAGGAAAGCTGGGTGAGATCCAGAGTGTGAGAGTGCATGGGAAAGGTGGGAGAGAGTGTGAGGCGGGAAAGGAAGTGGCACACATACAATACAGAGAAAGCGATGGGAATCCGATCCGCTGCAACCTGTGACTGTGACTTAATATTAACAATGTATAGATATAGTTCTAACCTGCTTCCCTTTCTCTCTCCATCTGATTGACTTCTCACGCCTCACAATTTCCCTTCCGCTCTTTCTCCCTCTCTCTCTCTCCCTCTCGCTGTTTATCTGCAAGCTCCTGCCCAGAAGAAAGACATGATTTAGGGATAAGGTACGGAGCTCAAACAAATCCCACATTTTCCCACGGCCCTCCTTTACACATACCCCATGCCTCCTATGTGGTCTCCCCATCCTCTTCGTGAGTGCGTGAGTTCCTCCTGTGACAATATCCAGTTGGCAAGTATACTTTCTTGAGACCATCGGCCAGACAAGGGAAAAGGCAGTTGAGGAAGGGAGAAAGCAACAGTTTGTGATCCAAACTTTTCAATACTGTCCCAAATCTATGTCCTTCCAGTACCTTCATATAATGGGAGTGTACACGTAGAAGATTTCGCAAGCTTCCCTTTTAAAAAAATACCAGCTGCTCTTAGTACAATGTATTACTAATACCATAAAGTATTAGTAGCATGTGGTGGATTGTAGGGAGAAAGCAAAAAGAAATTCCTCAAGGCAATAGTTATAAAAAATCGATAGATTCTCCCCCTTTCCACTCACATAGTGGTAGTAGTAATATACAACAAAGAACATATCTATCCAGCCTGCTACGTATATTTACTATAGTTTGAGTAGAGACGCAGAAGGGAAGTAGTAGATACTAGTCAGAGTAAAATATCTCTATGAAGGAGTTACATTGTGGTGGATACATGGAAGAATGATACAGTAAGTCGTACCGGGACAAACTCAATGTTACAGGAATGAGGAACTGTGGAAGCTCGTTGGTATTCAAGGACCGTCTCGCCTCTCATCTCTGCTTGTCTCAATCACAAGTTACTGCGAGCAGTACATGGATGGTTTACAAGCAGATTTGTGTCTAAGTATTCTTTGTTTTACGATGACTGAGTGAGAGGAGGGGGAGAGATCAGACTTGAAGTCAAAGCAAGGGAGAAACTTGTTCCGAGCTAGAATCAGCAGGGAAAATAATAATGGGGTGGGGGGAAAAATGAGAGTAGGACTTTTCCATGGGAATAAATGGACCGATAAGCTCCCTTTCCCCCATATGTATCTACGCTATATATATATATATATATTTTTGTATACAGAGAAAAAAAATACATATGTATACCTGCCTATACACATTTGCAATAGTTATAATAGCCAAGAGCTGACCTGATTCCTGTATAAAAATACAACTTCACTTAATGATCCATGGATTTTATTGAATCCGTTTGTCTCTCTTCAAGCTCTGGCCTTATGAAAAGGCCAGAGCTCTTCTTGTAATTCCCTTTTCCTCCTGGAGTACTCATGTACGTATATTTCTATGCGGATTTATATATGTATAAAGCTAATATATTATAAACTCAAGTCTTGAGGCTCCCTACCTCCACATAACCTGCGATAATAATGCAAAAAGATGGTTCATAATGCAGGGGATAGACTCAAGAGCGCTTAATGTATTTCTACCTCCACCATGCATAATGGATTGGTAGAGAGTCGGAGCATTATGGGAAGTTGCTAACTGAATTGTCCACTATGCACGTATGAAGCATTTAATAAATATATAGCTATACGTGGTTCTATATACATATATGCGTGTGTGATTAAGTGGAAACAATGGCTTTGATCTATGAGCTCCTCTCACACAAGTAACTCGGTTACCTCCTTTCTCCACGCGGCTTGAACAATTCCGCCTGCCTATGCATGACACATTACCCTCATTCATACCTATACGGCCTATATACCACCCTTGATGCTATTCAGCTTGTATAATACATACTTTCTTTATTCTCATATAAATATGTACGATAGCTTCAAAACTGCCAACTCAGCTTATTCCAACCTTCCTCAAATTCCAAAATATTCATAAACCCCGAAAATATAGAGACAGAGGCCGGAGCTAAGAAATTCTTCCCTTAGTGGCCTCAATACCGAGATACTACTACTACCTTTCCCTACCTTTAATTTCCAAATGTAAACTTTTCGCTTGGCTTGTAAAGGTATATTATGTTAGTAAGGCCTATCTTTCTCTCTCTCTCTCTCTCACCATTGTTTTTTTCCTTGTAAAAAGAATATCGTCGGGTAAAGTCCAAAAGGCGCTATAATTTTGTTTTTCCCATAACGTTACGAAAATTATAGCGCCTTTTGGACTTTACCCGACGATATACGGAGACAATTTGCCTGGAGAAGGAAACCAAAAGTAAATGTATGCAGTACTTGGTATTATCACAAAGGGTGATTAGTTACTATGTGCAGATACTTAAAAATAGAATGAAAGGGAAAGTCATAACAATAATAATCAAACTTTCTAGGTCATAGTCATTTCTCGAGTAATTTTCTTGAACGGTCTTGAAACCGCTCCATAATCTTCCACACTGTCTCTCCCTCCTACCACCTCAGCCACTTTCTCCACTGCAATGTGACTTCTTTCTCCGTCTCAACCTTCGTCCTACGCCCTAGTCTAAATGTAGCACATACATGGTCGATTCAAGTGCGAAATCCACCCTTTTCAATTCTTTTATATTTTAAATAACATTGTATGCCTTGTATGCTCAAATGGGGAAAGTTTCCAGGGGATGTCTAGATTTTTATCCTATTTTTATTTACTTTGTGAGCAGGGAAATTCTTGTGTGTTTTCAAGTTCGGTCTGGAATTGCATGGTAAATACTAATTAATTTTTCTCATAATTTTAAAACCTACTATTGTTGACCTACTAAATTTTTCACTTTCACCCATGGACCTTATTGACACTATGAGAGTTGCGTCAGTACATTAAAAGTACAGGATGTACATATTGGGACCAGTTCCACATACGAAAGCTTATCAATGTTCCATTTATGGGTGGAGAGTAAAAAGTCTTTTTTGATTACTTTCACCCTCACCAACACAAAGGTAGATTTCATGGAGGAGCTCCTCTACCGTCTGCTATCTAGCCAACCACCACTTCATTATGAAAGTTATCCATTCATGATGCTATATATGATCATTGAGAGCCATACTACTATTTTGTCATCCACAAATGTACTAAAGGCACTTTCATATATATACTTTTCCCTCTCGTCTAATAAAACTCTGACTTTCTCTCCA
>JAQFXU010001973.1:0-23913 GCA_034693705.1 Spatulosminthurus flaviceps | reverse complement strand
TTTCATCTATACGTTCTATAAGTGCTATAAGTTTTATACGGGAGATACGTAAAAAGTTGCGCTAACTGTCTAATGAGTCGATAGTCAGGCAATAATTGAGAGTAAAAAGTATTCTCAAGAAAAATGATTGTGATAACTTTGAAGGTTGAGTTAGTTGAAAAATCTTCTGCTCTCCATTAAAAGGGATATTTTTCACAAATATTTAATTCGTCCAGATTTTGGGTCCATTGGACTCTACCAGCGCAGCGTAGGGGGGAGACCCATGTAATGAAAACGTTTATCAAAACAATGAAAACCAATTAAGCTTTTTTACTAAAATGTAGAAAATGTATTTTTTAATACCAAAATTCATAACTTTAATTCGAGCAGGGTAAATAATATTTGTTTTTTGAGCTTGAATTAATTCGATTGAACAAATCTGGAATAAGTCTGGGCTTAGTCGATAGTCGATGCTTCTGATAAAATTGCCGGTCCGTCTAGTAAAAATGTTTGTCGAAATTTTGTTAAAAGCGCTCCGTGCAGATTCGGGAATGGACATTGATTTTGCTTATCGGCGTGAAATTCCAACAGAAAAATTTACACAAATTGTAAGAGGGAATTCATTCAAGAAAAAATACACGTGAAATAAAGGAAGGACACTCGCGCGAATAATTGTTACGCTTACGCAACTCTCTGATTTTAAATGCACAATAATTGTTCGTCTGAGCATGAAAACTCTCGAGAACTTAAACAATTTCGAGCAAAATTGATTCAATGTTTTTTTTATAGTTTTAAACTTAAATGCACATCAGTTAATATAATTATTGTCTACGTCATAGTGTCGGTTATTATTATAAGAAGTAAAATATGAGCTTAACGGTAGGCACCCAAACATGAAGTTTCAAATTTCAACTCATTCGAATGATCCACTGCTACCATAGCCTGCCCACTTCCAAAATTATCCACGGGGGGTAAATTCCCCCAGCCAAGGGAGTGCATGCAGGAATGTTTTCATTATTTTTCCCAGACTCTACCAACTGCCCCCAACATGAAAAAAAATATTTTGGTCAATACCCGCACCCTCGGCTAAAGTCGTGATTGATTCTAGAAATGCAAGCTCTTAAGTATTTGTGTTTGCTATTTTTGTTGCAATTTTCATGCTGAAAAATTAACTTGGTTTTATTGTTGAAGCTTGACGCCGTTTGAAAAATTTCCTGTTTGCTTTATAGGTGCCATTGTCATGTGACGTGGATTCACCTAAATCTTCACTCTTTCGATTTTTCCAGTCGGCGAAAAACAGATGTACACACACACTTTGTTGCCGTTAGGGAACGTTAAAGTGTTTCATAACGCAAAATCCGGTCAATTTAGACCCCCACCAGCCCCGCGTAACGCAATTTTGCATATGTATATGCTAATGCTGTAGGTATTGCCCGCGATGCAGTGGGACCCCTACCACCCGACCCGCTAATGTTATGAAATACTTAGTACGATCCCTTAGTCCTCTTGCCCATTTGGGAAAACGTGTTTGTTCGCTGATTCGCTGTAACTATTCTTTTAAGCTGAAGGTTGGGTTTGAAAAATGACATCATTTTTGTCACTTCCTGAGAAAATAGAAAATAAACTTTTTAAAATTTAAACATAACATGGAGAAATCTAAAATGACATTCTTACTCTTGAGACAAACAACATTGAAACTTGTGACAACAAGTTGCACAGGCAAACTTTGAATTAGCAACTGCTTCAAAATCTTAGATTACAAAATAAGGAGTGGCGTTGAAATGCAACGATGATTTTGAATACCTGCAAACCTGGAGCTGCGTTCGAGCCAAGTAATTTTCAAACTTGACCATGAAACCTAAAGTAAATAGTTCCTTCAACCTGAACTTGACATTTTGGTACAAGTACTTCTATTTCAAGTTCAAGGTCGGGTTTTCAAGTATTTTGTATATACAATTGAGTCTGAACTTGAATGTCAAGTTTCGGGTTCAAGTAAAACATCTGACTTGAGCATTGACTTATAGAAAATTTCAATTTTAGTCTAAAAGGCGTAATTTTAACGAAACACGCAATTTTAATTAAACACTCCTCACTTTTATTAACTTGTACTTGGCCACCATATTTTTTTCAAGTGATGGTCGGGTAAGGGTAAAACTTGAACATGACCTGAAAAGCTCAAGTAAAATTTGGAAGTTACTTGAACTTGACCCGAACTTGAACACGACGTGGAAAATGCAAGTTTTACTTGAACTTGATCGTAGCAGCCGCCCTAAAGTTGCATGGAGCTGCTCCAATCAAACCCTTATATTACTGCTGAAATGCAAGGACTCCCTTTGGTTTAAATACATTTGCTAGAATATTAGTAATAAAAATTGGAAAAAATGTCGAATCCAAATTTTAAATTAGTATTTTTATGACAAAAACAAGGCCACAGAAGAAATGTGGTAGGTTGTGTCGGAAAGCACTAATCAAGAGCTTTTGAATGATATTTACAGCTTAAAATTCGGTCATCAAAATGTCCATAGGATGATGACATGATGATCAAATAGAAAAAGCAGAACTCAATTAGAAATAATAGATAAATTCAATGGAATAAAAATACTTATAAAATTAAGGTACGATTCGATTTTTTTAAATTTTCAAGTTTAGTCAGTGTTGCGGGTTGGGATATTTCATTGGGTGAGATTTATATTGAAGGAGTTGGAGGCCTGTTGCAAATATTATTTTTTAACATACTACATGTACAGAATGTCTCAAAAAAAATAAAATTAATTATTACTTCTTATTTCTAAAAATTTGAATTTGAACACCATGGTCAATGGTATGGGGTGATGTAGGAATCCCGAAAATTTGCCAACCATTGCAAAAATAACATGGAAGTATTTTTTACAATCATCACATGTGCGGACTACCTACGTCATGAAAGAAATGACAGTTTTTTGCCGTTCCTGTAAAATTTACAAAAGTGGACTTATTCCAGTTTGATTCTAAGGTCCTCAAATGTTGAAACCGGTTTCTGGACGAAGGGGCCAATCTATGAACAAATGTATTAAAATTTAAACACACGCCTAATTTTTATTTTCCAAGAAATTCCTATACAAAATGTTTCACACCTATAAAATGTCACAGAAAATTGTACATTTAAAACCCCCAATTCCCGCATTAGCTTCAGCTATACACCAACAATAAATATGATTGATAGTAAATTTCGGTTTACGAGTAATTGCATAATATTTTGTGCATCTCAGTCAGTCAGTAGAATAAGTTGTGAAACGGTTCTTGGCAATTAGGCGCTCTCGCACCACATTCACGGCCCTTATTGGCAACGTACACTTCTCAAACAGCTAATGATCTAACAATTATCAATATAACATTTGAAAGTAACATAAAGAATGGCGTTGAGATAGAACAATAATTTTTGCACATTAATTACCATGAATTACATTTCTGCTCATTGGGAAATAATGATATGGTCAAATGTTCCCAATGCAGTTTCACATGCCATGTTAAATATTCTACTGAACATTAGACATACTGCGTGTCTGCAATACGGCCGCATCAATTGTCATACTTAAATGGACAAATCGGAGATGAAAAGGATGAATGGGAAAGGTATTGAACATTGAATTTGTGTAACCAAGCGCCGGAATTGACTCATGAACATGTTTCAAAATGACAAGCTTCCTCATGGTGACATTCAGAGGGAGTTTTTGTGGGACAGTTTTTAATATAAGAATTTTCCGCCACACTCGATGAACTCCCAAAATTACACTGGAGGAAAATCTTGAAATTGGAAATAAATCCAGGATTTGTTGTCCTTGTCCAAAGATTTTAAGAGGATTTCCCAAACAAAAGGTTAACGCAGGGATAGCTGTTGAAATTTAAGAGGTTAAATCAAAAATCATTAAAACAGGACACCTGTTAATTTTACAGGGGCACCTCCAAAATTTTAACACATTTCCCTGCCAACCTTTTTTATGGGCAGTTCTGAAAAAATCAAGTTAGCCTATGAAAAATAATTTAAAAAATTCCACAATCCATACCCCTAGTTTGGGGGGGGGGTTTTAATATGTAGCAAGTGGGCAATTAGCGTCTCCATTTAGCCGGTAGTCAATGCTGAAGAATTAAGAGGATTTTAGAAAACTCACATGTTGTTCAATTCAGTTTATGGGTTTTTAGTTCAGGTCCTCGATCATGCTAGGAAAATTCATCCGTACCCGTAAAAGCACCAATTAAGAAGGAATAATTATGTAGTCAAGTTTAAATTTAATGATAAACAGGGCACATAAATTGTATTCTAATATTGTATAGGGAATTTTAACATGACAGGTAACGTTGTTTAGTACAACATTTTGGGAATAGACCTTGACTTGGTTTTATTGTTGAAGCTTGGCGCCGATTATAAAATTTCCTTTTAGTTTTGTTGGTCATCCACAAAGATATAGATTTAGGCGAGAGTTACGTTTGGTCTGAGAATAAACCTTCCACGGCATTTGTCTGTGGCCTTTGAGACTACGCTTTTCCCTTCAAATGCGGCCAAATCGAGGTCTCCGTATTGGTCTACGCATAAACCTGAAATGCTCATTTGAAAGGCCAAAACAAAATGCTTTCGAAAAAGTTCTCACTGTATCATGAAAATGGGTCCCATTGTAAGCTCTTCGAATGTCATTAGTCGGGGAATATGCTATAAGAAGTTGTTGCTTTGAGGGAATAACCTTATTCCAACTGGTGAAATGAGACTGGTCGCTTAGCCTATGAAACCCAAAAACGGCGTAAAACTTTTACAGCAATGTAGTTTTTTGTTCTTTACAATACTTTGAACGCTTTGACTTTATAATGGAGAATTATCACTCAAAAGAGACGAGCCAAGCTTTATCAATGCTTCATCAATCAACTTTACCCTAAAATTAATGGAAAAAATTGATTGGATAAATCCAGGCAAAGGAAAAAAAATGAACAGTCAAACAATTTCACAGCCTTTGCACATTTAATGCTAGCATGAGACAATTGAGAAATTGGCTTAAGGGTGGGTTTGAAAAATCCCACGATTTTTGTTACTTCCTGAGAAAATAGATAAACCTTTAAATGTAAACTTGACATGGAGAAATCTAAAATAACATTCTGAATGAAGAGATAAATTACTTTACAATGCAACTTCACTGACGATTAGCACAATTGTGCCAGACCTTTGACAGTGTTCACTTACAAACCAAAATTACTCAAAAACTGATCAACGGATTTTGACCTTTTCACCATTCTGTATCATTTTTAATTCCTCAGATCAGGTTTTCTTGGAAATTCGAAAAAATATTTCGAAATTTTGGGCTTTTATTTTCAAATTTTGGTTTTGAAACAATTTTAAATTGTTCGAAATTTCAAAGTTTCAATAACAAAGAAACCCTGATCGGGGAAATTAAAAATGCTACAGAGGGATGAAAATTTGGTCAAAATGGGTTCCTCAGTTTTTGAGTGATTTTGGTTTGTATGAGAACACCGAAGAAACCGATAATCTCTGATAACTCCCGTATTACGCATACGAGCGCCCTGCAACCACCACCGATGTGTATCTGTTGATCAGTACTACGCCCTCATGAGCAACTGCTACTTATTCCCAGAAAAAAAGGTTTTTCGCATTTCTATTTGGGAAAAAGTAGCCTATATATAATTGCTAGAATATTTGGAATAAAATTTGGAAAAAATGTGGAATCCAAATTTATCAAATAATGTTTTTAATAGCACAAACCAAGGCCCCCGCAGAAATAGGGTGGGTTGCGCTGAAAACTCTGCTCATAAGAGCGTTTGAATGATATTTACTGCATTAAATTCTGTCCTATTAAAAATGTCCTAGGATGATGACATATGACTTGGCGTGGTGTTCACGGCTGAGGCTTTACGCCGGTTACGGAATCTATTGTTACGCTTTTGGGCTCCAAATGAAGGTAAATTATTACTCTCAAATAGTGAGCCTTCAATAGGTCATTGTGGACAGAAGTTAGCATTATTTTGCCACGCATATATATATGGGAAAAAACCCAATGAAAATCAAGTGAATTGGAAATAATTGGGGAGAATGGCATGTAACAAAATTTAATGGGCAATTAAAATGTTAAATTCAAAAATTGAAATACACGAAAATAATAATACAGACCCTACCCGTATTTTGACAAATTTTGCAATTTATTTGGCAATCTTTCCCTACTGCTCCACCGCTTATATGTGAATGTATGCCCAATAACAGTAAATACCCTTTAAGCAGGCTTTTCGCCATTTCGGCCAATGGTAAGCAGTCCCTCCAAATTCCGTTTGCTTAACATAAAATGGTTAGAAAACCCGGATGAGCCGGCCAAATTTTGTTGTCCCTTGAGGGGCCGGCTTACAGGGTTTTTACTCCATTGGAATTTCTGAACGATTCTCAAGAGTGGTCACGGGAAATTCTTTGGTTGAACGTCAATACAGGAAACAAAGATATACTAATTAATGGTATGAAAACAACTCCTTTGTTACAGCAAGTTGGAAATGTGGGCAAATCAAATTGATTTATATTCATTATTCGTTGCAGAATAACATCGACGAACAAGCATCTATTACTTAAACAGTGATTCCTTGAGCGTGGAATAATGAGTGGCGTTGAAATCCAACACTATTTTATGAAGCGTGCAAACACAATAAAATTATTATTATTTCTATCTAATTGTAAGCTTAGGAAATTAATGAGTGGAATGAGGCAATAATCCAGAGTAAAAAGTATTCTCGAGTAATATAAATTCTGATGACCTTGAAAATTTTGAGTTAGTTAAAATTTCTTCTGCGCTTGATTTAAAGGGATATTTTTTACGAAAAAATATTTAATTCATCCAGATATTTGGTCCACTGAACTTTACCAATTTAGGGGAGACCCGACTAATAGAAAATGGAAACTTACAATTAAACCAATAATCAAGCTTAGTAAATTGTAAACAAATGTTTTTTAACACCAAAATGAGTGACACTGAAGTTCAAGTAAGACTCGCGTTTTTCAAGTCGCCTTCAAGTTCGGGTCAGGTTCAAGTAACCCCGAAATTGTATTTGAGCCTTTCGGGTCATGTTCAAGTTTTATCTACAATATACCTGACCATGATTTTATCACTCAAGTCAAGTTCGTGTTCAAGTTTAGGAAATATTACTTGAAGAAAATTGCATGGTCAAGTTCAAGCCAATGGTCAAAGAGTGTAACCAAATTAAAATTTCGTTATTTGTAAAAATTACGCCTTCTAGACTGAAATAGAATTTTTGTACAAGTTCAAGTCAGATATTTTTACTTGAACTCGAAACTTGACATTCAAGTTCAGGTCCAGTGTAAAATACTACCCGAACCTGAACTTGAAATAAAAGTACTTGAGCCGAAATGTCATGAGCTCAGGTTGAAGGACATATTTACTTGAGGTTTCATGCTCAAGTCAAGTGCATGGTCAAGTTTGAAAATTACTTGGCCCGAACGCAGCTCTGTTCCATGTATTGTTAATCGAGAATTCTTTCTTGTCAGAATAAGCCACATTATTTGCGATTTTATACAGAGATTTTGTACACCATGAATGAGTGAATTTATGAATTTGTATTGAGACATTGCACTAAATTTGTTTCGGAATTTTTTTCTTTAAATATTTCCATACTAAGTTTAGACTCTTCGTTTGAAATCTTCTACTGGCGTCAAACTACAGCAACAAACTATCACTAAATTTACAAGTCTACTCTGAGTTTAACCCCTCAGATTTAATTTGTTCAAAGGTTCACAAATTTGCTTCCCAGAAGTGAGTGGACATGGGTTAGAAAAGCAATTATTAAAGAAAGTAAAAGACAAATACTGGAAAAAACACTCTCTTCACTTTGTCTTTCAGATCTATGGATGACTGTTCAAAATCGCTCTAGCATTGAATCAAATAGGATTGATAATATTTTGCACAAAAAAAAAAAAAAAAAAAAAAAAATCAAGCGAAAATAAACGTTCGTGACGATCTGGAATAAGTCTGGGATGTAAACCGGATGCATCTGATAAAAATTTCCATGTAACAAAATTAAAAATAGTGCCTACAAGTCAGATGCGAAAATGTTATTAAAATTAAAAACTGCCTACAAAATCCGACGCAAAAATAATGATAAGCAAAGAAATGTGACGGACGACAACAGCAATAACAAATAGTAACACATAATCTGTATTCTAATGCTTTATGGAGATTTTTAAAATGACAGGTGAAGTTCTTCACTACAACTTTTTGGGAGTAGACCTTGACTTGATTTTACTGTTGAAGTTTGACGCCGTTTGAAACATTTTCTGTTAGTTTTCTCAGATAAATGGCATTAGTTAATGCAGATTTGGGTTTCTGTTCCCTATCAAGCTTTTTCCAGTCAACGGACACGAGCGAGTTTCTTAATGATTAAATCCTTAATTAATTAATTAATTAATAATTATTATTAATTTGATAATTATTATAGAACATGTCAGTTTATGCTTTGTAAGGGAATTATAAGCTGTTTGAGGTAAAAGAACCATATTGAATTGGTTTTTACTGCTGGGGCTTTATACGCCGGTTGCGGAATTTATTCTTACGCTTTTGTCCTACCATGCAAGTTTAACACTTACACTCAAATTTGTGAGCCAATGATAGTTTCCTGTGGACATAATTAAGTTATATTATGTTGGCACGCATATATTCGAAAAAACCCAATGAAAATCAAGTGAATTGGAAATAATTTGGGGAGAATGACATGTAACAAAATTTAAAGAGCAATTAAAATGTTACAAATTCAAATATTGAAATACCTGAAAATAATACAAATCTAGCCCGTATTTTGACAAATTTTTTAATTTATTTGCCAATCAGTCTAAGCCGCTCCACCTGTTCTATGTAAATATATGTATATGCCATTTAATGGATACCCCATTATTAGAGCTTCGGACGGAATGTTAAGGGTGCCAGAATTTTTGGAAAATTCCTTAGTTGAAAGTCTATTGGAAACGAAGATGAAATCATTGGTGTGACAAAAACTACTAGTCTGCAGCAAGTTGGAAAAATAATAAGCGAATCAGAATAATAATTAGCGTACAAATATTTTTGCTCAGCTCAAGGGACTTTGCATCTGAGTACGTCTTCTAAAGTCAAATGCTTCAAATTACTAAGAAGCTTGAGTTGGATCGATGGATTTCGCTGAAAATGGGCAGAAATCATTATGAAATACATGCCTCGAGACGCTTTTTTGAACGATCCCAAAAACTTATCACGTTGACCCCAAGAGGTCATCAAAGTTAAAAGGGGGGCTGGGCCTAAAAAATTGGGCTGAAAAATTGAGCTCTGGCGTAATACATAATGCATAGTAAAATTGACAAATATATTTCTTGTAGGAATTTCCAAAAGTGTTGACATTTTTGGAATAAAAAGCAAAAAACTTTATAAAATACTCATTGTCATTATCAACCTTTACTCCGAACTTGCTACGAATTCAAAGCCATCTGGGAAAGTTTAAATTAAATTAAAACTGGAAAATATTTTTAAATATTCTAGTGGTCTGGAAAATTTTAAAATGATTACTATTGAAGATGAACGCCGCTTAAAAAATTTCGCCTTGCGTAGGTTGCGATTTACATTAAATAATATTTTGTGGGTGTCGATATTCCAGCGGGTGAATTTTGAAGCTTGTATTATTTACTATGCTCGCTCATTCTTTATGTCATTTTTTTTACAATATTACACCGTTTCTAAAATTTCGATTTGGGGAATCGTGGACAAACTTAAGGTCTACGAGGGGTAAATAATTATTGTTGTGGACGTTGATAATTATATGGAATTACTTTTAAATGTACTCGGAAACCCGGAACCTTCACAAACCAGGATTTATGTCAGTTTTTAAAAAAAATACACAGGAACTATAAAAAAAACTGGAAAAATATAAAATTATAAAATAATAATAATAAAATTAATAGTAATAATGGAAATAATAATTGAGTTTTTGTTAAACCTTAACGTCAGCTATAGAATTTGTCTTTCTTGATTTTGTATGTAAGCACAAAGTTTAATGGCCGCAATTGCAACTGTCACCGGATTTGTATTTGAAACCTAGTATTTTAGATAATTCGGAGTAAGTGTTCACAAGTACAGTTCTGGTTTCTGGTATCTTGAAAATTTGATTGGAGTTGTTTTTTCAGCCATGGATTCAATTTCTACGGATGTATACATACATATATTTGACAACAAAAAGGAATTCATTCCAAATCTTGGTCCATGGAACGCTACCCTATAGCCCAATGCAGTCAACGAGGAGGGGGATAACCGGGTCATGGAAATTTTTTATCAAACTTATAAACTCATTCAAATTTATTGAAAGATATAAAAGTTTAGTTACATAAAGTTTTTTTGAATTTCTGTTTTGAAATTATTGGAGAATTGTTGTTGCAATTTTTAGGCAATGCTAAAAAATTAGGAGGATTTTAGAAAACTCACATGTTGTTCAATTCAGCTTATGGATTTTTAGTTCAGGTCCTCAATGATGCTAGAAAATTCATCCCTACCCTTGAAAACACCATTAAAGAAGGATTTATTAATGTAGTAAAATTAAAATTAGAGGATAAACTGGTCAAATACATTGTATTCTAATTTTCTATAGAGAAATGCAACATGACAGGTAAAGTTGTTTAGTACAATATTTTGGGAATAGATCTTGCCTTGGTTTTAGTGCTGAAGCTTGGCGCCGATTGTAAAATTTCCTTTTAGCTTTACTTGTGTCTCTACCGTTAGATGTTCCCCGGGTTCCATTACACACTTCATATTTCCCAGGCAGCGAAAGTTAGAGTTGGTCTGAGAATAAAACTTCCACGGCATTTGTCTATGGCCTTCGAGTCTATGCTTTCGCCATCAAATGCGGCCAAATCGAGGTATACGCATAAAACCTGAAATGCTCATTTGAAAGGGCAAAACACAATGCTTTCCTCACTGGTTAAAATCTGCGTGTATCATGAAACAGAGTCCCATTGTAAGTTCTTCAAATGTCGATAGTCGGGTAATTTACTATAATACTTTGTTGCTTTGAGGAAATAACACTTTAGCCACCTCAACTCTTTATCTATTAGAGGTGAGGCTGCTCGTTTAGGCAATGAAACTTAAAAATGGAGTAAAACTCTTACAGCAATTTAATTTTTTGTTCTTTACATAACTTTGAACGCTTTATATTTATAATGGAGAATTGATTTTTTATTAATTAATTTTAAATAATTTTTTCATAATTAATTTTAATTAATTTTTTCATAATTAATTTTAACTAATTTTAACTTTTTCCCAAATAGGAACGCGAAAAACCTTTTTTGCTGGGAATGAGCAACAGTTGCAGGACGGTTGCATGCATAATACGGGAGTTATCGGAGATATTCGGTTTTTTCGGTGTTCTCCTATCTACAAACCAAAATTATGCAAAAACTGATGAACCGATTTTGACCAAATTTTCACCATTCTGTATCATTTTTAATTCCCCAGATCAGTTTTTTTTTGAAATTCGAAAAAATACTTTGAAATTTTGAGCTTTTATTTTCGACAGATTAATGTGAGTCAAAAACGGTAAATTTTGGTTTTGAAACAATTTCAAAGTGTCAAAAGTTATTTTTTCAAGTATTTTTTCGAATTTCAAAAGAACAAAAAAACCCTGACCATCTGGGGAATGCTACAGAAAATGGTGAAAATTGGTTCACAATCGGTTGACAAGTTTTTGAGTAATTTTGGTTTATACGAGAACACGGAAAAAACCAAAAATCTGTGATAACTCCCGTATTATGCATACGACCGCTCTGCAACAACCACATATGTGTATCTGTTGATCAGTACGACGACTTCATGAGCAACTCTTACTTATTCCCAGAAAAAAAGGTTTTTAGCATTCCTATTTATTATTGGGAATAAGTAGCCCATATATATATATATTTGCTATATAGGATATTAGTAAAATTTGGAAAAAATGTGGAATCCAAATTTATCAAATTAAATTTTTTTACAGCAAAAACCAAGGCCCCCGCAGAAATAACGAGACAAGTGTTTAAATATTTTTGCTAGAATATTAATAAAATTTGGAAAAAACGTCGAATCCAAATTTTAAATTAACATTTTCATGACAAAAACCAGAAGAAATACGGTAGGTTGCGTTGAAAAGCTCTGCTCAAGAGCGTTTGAATGATATTTACTGCATAAAATTCCGTCATAATAAAAATGTCCTAGGATGATGACAGCACATGATCAAGTAGGACACGCAGAGCTCACTTGGAAATAAATAAAAGTGCATTCAATGGTATAAACCTTAATGCGAGCTATAGGATTTATGGGCTTTAAGCTGAAGGCCTTGGTGATGGTAGAAAATTCATCCCGACACTTCAACGCACCAAATAAGAAGGAATATTTGGAGGAAAGTTCAAATTAAATGATAAAATGGGCAAAAAAATTATTATATTCCAATGCTCGAATGAATTTTGAAATGACAAAGATGAAGCTCTGTGGTAGAATATTTTGGGAATAGGCCTTGACTTGGTTTTATTGCTGAAGCTTGACGCCGTTTGAAAAATTTCGTGTTAGTTGTATGAGTCACACCATCAGAATTGTTCTCCAGTTTGACACACATCTTTGTTTACCGCTTGCTCGTTCGAATTTTCAGATCTATAAAAGCTAAAAAGCGCTCTAACGTTGTATGGAAGAGCATTGATAATATTGCAATGCACGTGAACGCTTAAAACGATGGCGGTGCTGGGCTGAAAAGATAAAGAGTGGTAAAAAATTTCACCTTAGCTTGCATACATGACCCCAGAGGTCACTCCGTGCGGTTTTTGTAGGGGGAAGATACCGTCTGTTTCGCTCTGACGATTTTGGTGAAAATTGGCAGAAACCTTTGTGGAGGGTATGCGTTGGGAAGCGTTTTTGCTGCATTCAAAAATCTTATTACGTTGACCCCTGGAGGTCGTCAAACTTAACCCGGGGGTCACGGGTCAAAGTTTGAATTTTCGGAAATTTGATGGTGGAATCCGTATGTACAGGTTACCCCGAGAAAAGTTTCAATGGGCCGAAAATTATTTTGGCCAACCCATTGTTGAACCTTACAGTTGGTCCAAGTTAACCTGTTTTACAGTTAACCGACATTAAGACATTTCTGCTTAAAATGGTAAAAACAGGTTAACTTTGATGTTATCTTTGACGAATGTGAAATCACAATAAATTGTAATTCGGAAAAAGCTAGTGCTTCAATCGACACACTATTGGAGTGTTACAAAATGAGTGGCGTTGAAATCTGAGGGTTATTTTAAATACCCCATTATCTGTGCCTCATAGAAACTCCATTTATTTTAACTTGGTTGCTAGAATTTAGTTTTTTGCTATGATAATAATTTGTTTTATAAAATAGTATAAAACAGATGGAAATTGCAACTTCCATAGTTATCTTGAAAACTGGTACTTATCCCAGGAAAAATAAAAATATTAATTTGAGAATTTTTTAGGACAAGTCAACTGCTGAGGCTTTACGCCGGTTGCGGAATTTATTGTTACGCTTTAGAGCTAGTACTGAAGATTAAGAAAACTCAAAAATTTGTGAGCCAATGATAGTTCGTTGCGAGCGGAAGATATTTTTATTATTTTGTTGTCAGGTATTTGGGAAAAAACGCAATGAAAATCAAGTGAATTGGAAACTATTTGGGGAGAAAGACATGTAACATAATTTAAAGAGCAATAAAAATGTTACAAATTCAAATATTGAAATACCTAAAAATAATACGAATCCAACCCGTACTTTGAAAAATTTTGAATTTGGCAATCCATCGACCGCGCTCCACATGTTATATTTATCCTTCCAATTATTAGAGCATCTGACAGATTCTTCAGGGTGAGTTAAGGGTTCTCCTGGTCCGATCTGAATCACATGATGAAAGTCATTTGGAAAGAAAGAAAGAATCAATGGTATGAAAAAAACTACTTGATTACAACAAATTGGAAAAATAATAAGTGAATCAGATTAATTACCGTGCACAGTTAGTTCTTGAACCCATTTGGCGGACATCCCGCGTTTGGTAAAAAATGAATTCGCGAATTAATTTTTTTTAACTCAATCATGAGAAGCACCATGGTAAACTACATCTTGGTCAAAAATAATTTTGTCCCTACTGTTACCATGGTAGCTGCAATAACGCCATTTGTCAAATTTATCAACATTAGTTCCATGGATTGACAATGTTTACAGAGGCTTGCCGCCCCAAAAAGTGTTGTAACGGGGGTGCAAGGTAAAAATACTATTTTTTCCACAAAACTGTGGGGGGTTTTTTAGGGGTACCAAAAATTTAACCGTTTTCATTATGAGACCACAAAATCTATTGGAAATATCCTTAAAATATTTAGGAATTTTGGCTTTCCGAATTGATGCTCCTTCAATTTTTACTCCATCGAGGACCAGAGTTATAGGGAAATGAGTATGAGCTGTTGGGGTACAAAAATCCTGGGTAGAACAAATAATTTTTAGTTTTAAAATTTTCTGACCTCTCCCCCTAAATTTACCATATTTCGAGGCAATTTTTTCCCCAAACCGCTCAAACTCATTCATCTACAAGCCGCTCTTGGAGCGTTAAATAATGCGTGGTGTTGAAATTCAACACTGAGTCATAAAGCGGGCAAATACAATTAATTCTACCTAAGCTTAAGAAATAAATTAATGGAGTCAAGGCAATAATTCAGAGGAATAAGTATTCTCAAGCAAAATAATAATAATTCTAATAAATTGAAGTTAAAATTTCTTCTGCCCTTGATTAAAAGGGATATTTTTCACACATATTTAATTCATCCAAATATTTGGTTTTAGTACCAAAATTTACAACTTCAAATGAGCTTGTCTGAATTTTGAGCCAACTTTGAAAAATTTATAAATCATGGGTTTTTAGTCCATAAGTCTTTGATGTCTCAACAAACGTCATTCGAACTTATTGGGATAGTATGTATCAGCCATTAAAATGAACATTTATTATTTTTTCTGACTAGTGTTAATGCAAAAAATATTCTATACCTATAACTCTTGGAGCTCTGACCGCCCTAAAAACAAGTGCTCTGTCATAATAAATGTGACTACGTTGATGTCAAAAAATTACAAATTGCTTTTAGTCGGCGTTAAACTTCCAAAACGAATAAAAACTTACATGCCCCCTCTTGAAAAAAACCAACCAAGTAATTTGCATTTTATTTAAACCTAGAGCGAATTATTGCTTTATGGTTCATTACGAGCAAATATTAAGCAAATGTTATCAAACAAGGTTGTTTTCTAGACCAAGTCTGGGCTACACCATTTCATTTTTTCTAACTGGGCACTGTAATGGGCAGTATAGACTATGATCTTTCAAACTGGCGTGAAACCATTACAGTAATGTAAGTTCCCGTGCCTTAGATAAATTTCTAAGTCTACTATTCAAGAATTATTTTCCTTGAGTGACATTCACAAGTCAACTCGTTTAGTCTTAAGCTAATTTTCCATATTACACATATTTGGCATGTTATTTGGCTATTTATATGGCCAGCTTTGATCGTAAACAAGTCCCCGCATACACGAGAAGTCTGTTGGATTTTTAGTTATTTCCAAAGCCCAACTTGAGACATGGATGAATATTTTTTAGGAATAACCTCCCACATGTTTTATTGATATGTACAGCAAAAAGCCAATACCAATACCTGGGAAGCTTTGCGAAGGTTGAGAAATTTGAGATAGCTCAGAATATAATTTTGAATCTGACATTAACAATCAAAATGTACACAAACAATCTCTAGTCGGTGTCTAAGCTTGACGACAATTAAAAAATTATGACGAATTCCCGCTTCTCTTCATGCTTGTATTTTGGTCTAGAAAAAAGTTTTGCAAGTGTCACAAATTATTTTAAAAATTATTTAGGAAATAAAACTATGACTAAATATTGCTTAAATAATATTTTTTCCATTTTGTCTAAATGTCTTTGAGTCTTTGGCAAATCACGAGCTAAAGTAATGACTTAGGACAATGTTGAAAGCTGATCTTCATTTTTCATCTTTCAGAATTGACATTATTTATATTTCTAGGTTAACAGCTGATGACGTTATTAAGGATCAACTGTTAAGGGGATTTACAGATTTGGCGCCTTTCCCTTAGTTCTAATTGCGGCCAAACCGCGGCCTATACGCTTAAATCCTGAGATGCTCATTGGAAAAAGCAAAAAAAATGCTTTGCAAAAAATTCTTACTGATTAAAATTATCGTGTACCGTGAAAGGAGGTACATTGGAAGCGGTTCTTATGTCGTAAGTCGGTGAGTCGTTAACATCATAACTCGCTAGCAGATGGGGATCATTACCTGCGATATGGAGCTCACTTTTACGCTGTGAAACTTGAAAATGGCGTAAAACTTGCACAAAATTTTAAATTTTCGTTCCTTATACAAAGCTCAAATGGAAAACATTTAAGCTTTAGGTTAGGTGTGAAAAATGACATCACGTTCTTCGGCTCAGCGTGAGTAACATCATAGATTTGAAAATATGGAGTCGAAATGTGGGGAAAATGTGGGATCCACAATTATCAAATTAAGATTTTTTATGAGAAAAACCAAGGCCCCCGCAGAAATACGGTAGGTTGGGTTGCAAAGCTCTTACCAAGAGAGCTTGAATGATATTTACTGCCTTACTGCATTAAATTCTGACATAAAAATGTCCGAATAAAGGAAGGTGACATAATCAAATAGGAAAAGCAGAACACCATTGGAAATGTGTAATGATGAAATCAATGGTATAACGGATTTTTTATATTTAATTATTTTTGAATCGTTATTTCTTTAGTATGTTCAAGGGCAACTTGAGCGCTGCGCACCGGTGCATTGTCGTGCAATAACAGCACGCCACATCTTTTGCCCCCTCTCCTGTTTTTTACAATTGCACTGCCTGGCGTGATTCTGCATGTATATTATAGCCCCAGTGATAGAAGTTTTTTGTGGCATAAACTGGATAGGAGCGAAATGCCTTTACAATCCCAAAATATGACTGCCATAATCTCGCCTGTCGATCGTTGCGTGCGGAGTTTCTTTGGTGGAGGGGAAACCGCTTGCTTCCACTGCATGCTCTCTAGTGTGGTATCCGGACCGACTGGAGTCCTACATATGAATGGACAATCCCGCGGACCCCACAAATACATACATTGGTCATTACACATTATCCACGGCCCCAAGTCACCAGGTGGGGAAGAAATATTTGTTTTATTAGGCGGAATCATCCTTTGCGATACTCTAAACAGTCTGGGATTGTTGCAAAATGACTGACGTTATAATTTGAGGTATTTTAAATACATAATAAATAACGGAATTAAATATATAGTACCCAATGGTGTAGAAATATTTTTAAAGAACGTTTCGGAATATTTTTAACTTTTCCAGTTTAGTCTGTGTTGGAGGTTGGGATATTCCAGTGGGTGAAAATATTGATGGAGTTGGAGGCCAGTTTCAATTATTATTTTTTAAACATGCACACATTCAATCACAGAACCTTAACATACAAGTGGAGTATTATTACAGCGTATGCGGAAGCGGAACCTTCAACATCGTTCGACTCTGTTTTGGAGTGTTAAAAAGTAAATGGCGTTGAAATTTGACACTTATTTTAAATACCAGGAAAGCCAAATATCTGTGCCTCATAGAAACTCTATTTATTTTAAATGTGTTGCTTGGTTGCTAGAATTTAGTTTTTTTTTTTTCTACTAAAATGATAATTTTAATTTTGTTTATAAAATTGTATAAAACCTATGAAAATGCCACTTCCATGGTTGTCTTGAAAATTATTATGGTTCCCAGAAAAATAAAATGATTAATTTGAGAATTTTTTTAAAGAAAAAGCCAGTGTATGCTTTGCTTTGTATGGGTACTATACAATGTTTGAGGTAAAAGAAATTATTCATTGGCTTGGTTTTTGCTGCTGAGGTTTACCGCCGGTTGCGTAATTTATTGTTTTAGGAACCTGAGCAACTACGGTAGAACATAACTGCATTTAAAATTGAGAGTCACTGATAGTTGGTGTTGGACAGAAATCATAATTATGTTGCCACGCTCATGGGAAATTGTCCAATGAAAATCAAGTAAACTCTAAATAATTTGGGGAGAATGACATATAACAAAATGTAGTGAGCAATTCAAATGCTGTATATCCTCTCTCTAGCTTTTCCTTGTGTGACACTCCGGCCACCTCCTCTCATATGCTATATACCTTCTTTTGAAATCTTCCACTGGCGTCAAACTGCAGCAACAAACTATCACTAAATTTACCAGTCAACTCTGAGTTTAACGCCGTTTAACGTCTCAGGTTTAATTTGTTCAATTTAAGTGAAGTTTGTTTCCCAGAAGTGAGTGGACATGGGATAGAAAAGCAAGTAAAGAAAGTAAAAGACAAATTGGAAAAAACTCTATCGTCACTTTGTCTTTCAGATCTGTGTATGTCAGTTAAAAAAGACTCTAACATTAAATCAAATAGGATTGATAATATTTTGCACGTGAACTAAAAGTAAAAAAAATCAAGGGAAAATAAACATTCGTGACGATCTGCGATAAGTCTAGGATGTATAGCAGATGCATCCGATAAACATTTGGATGTAACAAAATTAAAAATAGTGCCTACAAATCAGATGCGAAAATGTTATTAAAATTAAAAACTGCCTTCAAAATCAGACGCGAAAATAATAATAAGCAAAGAAATGTGACGGACTACAATAGTAATAACAAATAGTAACAAATAATTTGTATTCTAATGCTTTTTGGAGATTTTAAAAATGACAGGTGAAGTTCATTACTACTACTTTTTGGGAATAGACCTTGACTTTTGTTTTTACTGTTGAAGCTTGACGCCGTTTGAAACATTTTCTGTTAGTTTTCCGAGTCATTCAGGAATAGTTCATGCAGGTTCTGGTTTCTGTTCTCTATTAACCTTTTTCCAAGGAAAAGGACACGAGGGAGTTTCTTAATGAATAAATTCTTAATTAATTAATTAATTAATTATTATTATTAATTTGATAATTATTATAGAACATGTCAGTTTATGCTTTGTAAGGGTATTATAAACTGTGTGAGGTAAAAGAACCGTGTTGAATTGGTTTTTACTGCTGGGGCTTTACGCCGGTTGCGGAATTTATTGTTACGCTTCTGACCTGAATTAAGGGTTTCATATTGTACATTCTTTGTGAGACATTGATAGTTTGTTGTGGTCAGGAGATACGTTGCCACGCATATATGGGGAACTTAATGAAAATCAAGTGAATTGGAAATAATTTGGGGAGAATGATATGTAACAAAATTTAAAGAGCAATTAAAATGTTACAAATTAAAATATTGAAATACCTGAAAATAATTCAAATCTAGCCCATATTTTAACAAATTCGGAAATTTATTTGCCAATCTATCAATACCGCTCCACCTGTTCTATGTAAACATACATACCATATAATGGACAACCCATTATTGGAGCTTCAGACAGGATATTAAGGGTGTCAGAATTTTTGGAAAATTCCTTATTTGAAAGTCTATTGGAAACAAAGATGAAATCATTGGTGTGAGAAAAACTACTAGTCTGTTGGAAAAGTTGGAAAACTAATAAGCGAATCAGAGTAATAATAAAAATAAGCGCGCAAATATTTTTACTCAGCCGCAATGAAGCTTTACATCTGAACTTGCACATTTTCGATTAAAGAGTGGTGTTCGCTGAGTGGCGTTGAAAATCAGCACGTTTTTATAGAGCATGCAAGCAGAATAATAATAATTATTATTATCTCCATCTAATTGTAAGTTTGTAAGCTTAAGGAATTAATAAGTGGAATCAGGCATAGTGGTAATCATTGCCTGATTCCAGAGTACGTTTTCTAAAGTCAAATAATTCCAATATTACTAAGTAAGAAGCTTGAGTTAGTAGTAAGTGTAACCGGTCAAGTCTCTCTCTTGTTTTTCCTTGAGTGACACTCACTCAGTCCTCCTCCTCTCGTTTAATCTTAAAAGCTAATTTTCTATGATATTATGACAGTCCGCAATGCACCGCACACACTGACTTCTGAGGTCAATCCGTGCGCTCTTTTTGTAGGGTAGAGGAAACACCTCCGAAACGGATGACTGATTTCGCTGAAAATGGGCAGAAATCATAATGAAATACATACCTCGGGACGCTTGTTTGAACGATCCCAAAAACAAATCACATTGACCCCAAGAGGTCATCAAAGTTAAAATGGGGGCTGGGCCTCAAAGCTTGGGCGGAAAAATATAGCTGTGGCCCCCATCGACTAACTTTGATGACCTCTGGGGGTCAACATGAGAAGTTTTAGGGGTCTATTGGAATTTTTAACTCTTGAGCTTGAACTATATAGTTAGATTGAAAAAATCTGGAATAGGCCTGAGTGTAGTGGAAGCATCTGATAAAAGTTGCGGTGTGTCCAGTGAAAACGTTTGTGGGAATTTTATTGTTCTAATCGTTTCGTCCAACCTTTGATGTCTTCACATATCCACATATGTATATACTACAAATACGCGCTGTTATGTGTAGAAGAGGCGTAATACATAATTCATAGTAAATTTGACAATATTAGATATATTGCTGGAAGAAATTTTCAAAAATGTTGACTTTTTTGGATGTAAAAACAAAAAACTTTAAAAAATACTCATTGCCGTTGTCAACCTTTACTCCGGACTTGTACGAATTCAAAGCCATCTGGGAAAGTTTAAATTACCAGCGGTGGAGGGTGAGGTGGGACCCGTGAAATCCAAACTTTTATCAAAACAAACCCGAGTAAGCTTTTACTAAAATGTAAAAAAGTATTTTGTACTACCAAAATTTATAACTTTAAAAGAGATATTTTGTCGTGTCAATACTGAGCTAATTTTGGAAAATATCTTTTTTATGGGTTTATAAAAATTTAACCACCACTGCAAAACCATTTGTACATTTTTACCCAAGGATGTAACAATTTTGCTTCAATGATCATAAAAAGTGCAAGTGCGGCTGGAAAATATGAACCAGGAATGGAATTTTGCCTTTGTTTTTTTTGGTCAATTGCAATTGGGCTTCTGCCGAAGTTTAGCGAACCACACGGCATGCAACCAAAATAAACTTGATTAAGTTTTAAACGGCGTCGAGTAACAACACGTGTTTTGATTTATTTCAATTTATTTTCTAGTTTCTAAAGGAGAGGTAGAGGTTTTTGCATACAAATTAAATTTATTTCACAATTAAGGGGAGTAACTGTTTTTTCAAATATTGCTCACTTCGAGGAAAAATTCTGCTGGATGTAATTCCTTTTCATTTCAGGCCATTTCACTTGGGTTCATCCAATTTGATTTTTTAAAATACTCTTCGTGCCCGGATAATCGTGTCTAAATGTCAGGGCAAAAAACAGGGGAAACATGGGGATTTGAATTAAATTCTAATAAATTAATAAATTAAATATGATTTTTACAATTTTACACCGTTTCTATAATTTGTATTTGGGTAGTCGTGGACGAAGTTGAATATCGTCGACGAAAGTCCAAAAGGAGCTACATATATGCAGAACTCGCTTATGCATTGGAATACATGCTAATTCCCGTTTAAGCGAATTCTGCATATAGCTCCTTTTGGACTTTCGCCGGCGATATTCTGAATCAATACAAATATACATACTTGTGAAAAATATCCGTCTTCAATTAAAATATATTTTGTTGTTGAGGTATTTGAAAAAAAGTGTTGTTGAATTTCTACCCCATAGTCATTATTTTATGACAAAGACTTTTGACGCTTATTGCGATAGATAAGGACCAGTAGCCTTCATAAAACCTTCGCTCCTTTATCTCTAACAAAGTCAAGGAGACGCTGCTCCACATCTTCGTAACCGCCTGCTCGCTCCAATTTTCAGATCTATAACAGCTAGAAATCGCTCTAACATTTGTATGGAATAGCATTGATAATATTGCAATGCACGTGAACGCTAAAAAACACTGGCGGTGCTGGGCAAAAAAGTGTCACCTTAGCTTTCATGCATGACCTCAGAGGTCACTCCGTGCGGTTTTTGTGAGGGTGAAGATACCGCCTGTTTGGTTCTGACGATTTGGGTGAAAATTGGCAGAAACCTTTGTGGAGGGTATGCGTTAACGCATACCCTCCACAAATTTCCAATTCAAAAAAAAAATCAAAAAGCAAAAAAGTTTTCCAATTGGAAAACGTTTTTGCTGGATTCAAAAATCTTATTACGTTGACCCCTGGAGGTCATCAAACTTAACCCGGGGTCACGGATCAAAGTTTGAATTTTCGGAAATTTGAGGGCGGAATCTGTATGTAAAGGTCACCAGGAGAAAGGTGTCAATGGGCCGAAAATTATTTTGGGCAGCCCGTTGTTGACCCTTACAGTTCATCCAAGTTAAGACATTTCTGCTTAAAGTGGTAAAAACAGGTTATCTTTGACTTATGTGAATGTATGATAAATTGAGAATTTCGACCAGCGACGGGGCGCAAGGACAGACTTTTGGAGTGTTAAAAAATAAATGGCGTTGAAATTTGACAGTTATTTTAAATACCAGGAAAGCCTATTATCTGTGCCTCATAGAAACTTCATTTATTTTAACTTGGTTGCTAGAAATTAGTTCTCTTTTCTTATAATTTTTTTATGAAATAGTATAAAACATATGAAAATTGCAACTTCCATAGTTATCTTGAAAACTGGAAATTATCCCAGGAAAAACAAAATTATCAATTTGAGAATTTTTTTTAGAACAAGTCACTGCTGAGGCTTTAGACCGGTTGCGGAATATATGTATATTGTTACGCTTTTGAGCAAATTGTGAAGATCAAAATACACCTAAATTTGTGAGTCATCCGGGTATTTTGCATTTTATTTAAACCTACAGCGAATATTGCTTTGCTTTGTTACGAGCAAATATTTACCAAATGTTATCAAACATGGTTGTTTTCTTGACCAAGTCTGGGCTACACCTTTTCATTTTTTCTAACTCTGCACCGACATGGGCTGTGTAGACTATGAATTTTAAAAACGGCATGAAACCATTACAGTATTGTAAGTTCCCGTGCCTTACATTTTCTAAGTGTAACCTGTCAAGTCTCTCTAATTTTTTCCCTGAATGACACCCATAAGTCCTCTCGTTTAGTCTTAAGCTAATTTTCCATATTATACATAGTGGCATGTTATTTGGCTATACATATGGCCAGCTTTGATCTTAAACAAGTCACCGCATACACGAGAAGTCTGCTGTAAAAATCATTCCTTCCATATATTATTGTTAATCAAAAAAAATTGCACTAACTTTTGGCTGTGATTTAAAGTGGCAGTATTTTTACTACAAAGGGCAGTAAATTTACTACAATTGGCAATATTTTTACCAGTTCCGGCAGTAAAAATATTTTTCGGCAGTATTATTACTAGGGTTTTCCCGCGGAACGGGACACAAAATATTGATTTTTTGGGGAAGGAGAAATCCACCAGGGGGCGCAGACTGGTATGGTAAATATTGATTTTTTATGAGGGGGGTTGCTATGGGGACGTGTGAGGTAAGTAAATAAAAACGGTTGATAAGGAATTTTGTTTTAGCCCGAGGGGATTTATTTATTTAGGAAGGAAACATCCTGGAAATAAAAAAAAACATAGAAAGTTAGTGAAAAAAACAATAACGTTATTAATAACGATACTGGCCGGTGGTAAATGGGCGTTTGTTCGGGCGGGGTGGTTGGGCTTGAACGGTCTGTGGAGTAGCGGCTGGCACATTCCCTGCGTCTTCTTCTTCATCATCTTCGTCAACTTCCATTGACATACGAGGGATGTCTGGTATGTAGGTGAACTTCGTGGGACAGAGTTCTCTGCTTTCAACGAAATTTCACCCACCGAAGGACCTAACCAAGAATAGTTAGCTCACAAATTTTTATACTTTTTACCCGCGA
>JAQFXU010001972.1:0-23920 GCA_034693705.1 Spatulosminthurus flaviceps | reverse complement strand
GCGAGATTGAGAGCTTAGAACATTATGACATGAAGGTACTTCTGTATTAAGGATTTTCCCTCTTACCTGTCTTCCCTATCCCTTCACACCATGTCATTTCCCACTCTCCCAATGTTATCATATGAATATGGTAGTAGACTTGAGAAGAACATCAACTTTCATGAGATAGCTTCAAGGAGTATGGAAAAAGATCAGAGGAATTGTGTATAAGACTAAAAGGTAGGGAAGAAGAAGAACAAGTGAGAACATGACATGAGAAATTCTTAAAGATGAGAAAGCTTTTCCTCAATGACTTCTTCTTCTTCGTCTGCTTGTTCCTGGAGAATGGGTTGTGTGAGTGTGAGGGAAAAACATGTAAATTGTATTAAGTCTTTTACCTTAAGCCTCTCGTAATCCAACTTTAGACTTGAAGAACCCGGCATCATATTTTTCATCTTTTTTTTTCTCTCATCCTCATCTCTCCTTACGTACATCCAAGGAAGAAGGAAAATAAATAATAGAAATTAAATTATACAAGCGGACATATAGGAGAGGCTAATACATAAAGGAAGTGTACATTAGTCACGAGGGAGAGATCCGTGTATGTCCACATTATAAAGATCACTTTTTTTCTCACAAGCTTAAATCATGCTGTGGAAATACATAGGAAAGGATTTGTAAGTGATGTCTTTTATGCAATGTAATATTTCCTACGCGGGCTATGGAATGCTTTTTTATGAATGGATAAAAAATGCTAAAAGACTTTTATGCATTGAAAGTAGAGGTAAGGGACATTCCATTATTGATAAAGCTAATGCTAAAGTGTTACACGTCAATTTCCACAGTCTCAAGTTAAATATGTAGCGGAAGTAGAAAAATACTTGGGAAATTATCATTGGAATTCCTCATCCTCCAGAATTTTCATATTGTCACATGGACTTTTATCAGAGGAATATAAGGATTTAATTAATGTGTAATAAAATGATATTATTGCCCTATAGTGCACATAGTAAATAGGAAAAGTATTTTCAATATCTTTGTAACTCCACCCCTTTTTTCCTACCTGGAGCTACGTAAGGGGGAAATGACTGAAGGATGCATTTATTTTTTCATCAGGGAAGATTTCAAGTCATTAAATATGAATTAAGACGTAGACATGGATGGTTGCCGACGAGTCTTGAACAAAGTCTTGAAAATTCTTCTCCACTATATAAATAATATGTCATTCCCTATATAGCATTGAGTATTAAGTAGAGGGTCCATACATAGGAATTCCAATGGATTAATAATAGGGAAAGCTTTTTCCCTTTTATTCTTCTTCTCTTCTAAGGTTGAGAAGGGAAAAGTGTCGGAAAGTTTTGCAAAAGTTGACATCATCCAAGCATTTACTCCTATCTTCAAATTAAGTCTCTTACTATATAGGGAACTTCCCTCCAGCTCATCCTCAGACATACACATTGAATTTCCCTCACACTTTACTCACTCAAGGAATTCCTGAGTAAAAGGGAGCCTTCCTCATAAGTTTCGTCTTATCAACAAAAATGGAAGAACAAACTCAGGGAGAATTGTCTCTCCGTACTTAATTCCTAGGGAGAGAGAGAGACGAGACGACGCGACCCCAAAAAATCAAAAGGGATTTTACATTAGAGAAATATACATAATAAGCCATCTCCGAGCTTTTTCCCTTTTCTTATGTTTATTATGTATAGCTACTTATCATAAGAAATTTTCTCCCTTACTATACATTTTTCTCATCTGCCCACGTCTCCCTTTTCCCCTTGATTAAATTAGAGTCACTTTTATTTACAAATTGGCATTGTAGTTCGTCTCAATCACTCGTCTCCATAGGAATGACTTGACATGAGTATTTTTTCTCTTCTTTCCTTCCTCCTCCTACCTCCTCCTTCTCCTAAATACTACACAGTTTCCAAGACAAGACCCAAGTCATTAATATTCCTCTATCCATTACCAGAAACTCCCAAATGGATCCCATCTCTGACACTTCCCTCCACTACCAAGAATTTCAGGGCGTTGGAATTCTCAAGTATCATAAAGCTTTCAAGTGTCTTATTTGCAAACCTTTTCCGGAAATTATACTCACAATTTTATTCTCACAACAAACAAAAACCTGAAAATTCTTAGAAGGTGTAAGAAAAATGTGCTCATAAATTTAGCACAAGGAGTGACCCTTTTTCTTACGGATGTGATAAAATGCAATAAAAGGCATTATTTTTGTACGTCTTAGCCCAGTGCTATTTTCTTGGGAGATGAGTAAATAGAAAAATGTGTGTTATGTAAATAGACGAAGCAAGAATTTTTGAATATATGAGTAAGAAGGAGAGAGAGAGGGAGGCAAACATTAAGTGACATGACAGAGATGGATGAGTGACAAATCTGGTATAATAGCCTTGATGCTTAAGGTGAGAAAAAAGTCGGAAGGTTGTGCTCAGAGCCAGCTTTGTTTCCACAACGCAATGACAAATCAAAGTGACAGTCATAAACTACGGAGCTACACAAGCCCCGAGTCCCTGTACATTGAAAGGAGGGACAAATAGAGTGAACGTGTGATTGCTTTTGAGAAGACATGGAGGAAAATTTTATGGTAGTTTGTCCCACTAATGTTTACTCTTATGGTATAGTTAAACGTTTAATGCTGTCATATCCTTTAAGATTTTCTCTTGCACGTCTGCATCATCATCATCATCACATGGCATTTTACTTGACATGGTTCCTTTATATTGCCCTATAGGGTCATAGGGAAGGGAAAAAGTTTCAGACCCGTATAAAATGTTGTTGTAAACATAGCCTTTAAGTTACAGGGAGGGAAGTTCACCTTAATATTTAGCTTTTTCTTGTTAGGTCTTGTAAATATCATGGGTTTGATTACTTTATGGTTTTCTGAACTGTTGTAAGTGCAGTGGAGAGAGAAGAGAGAGATAGAGTTTAAGACATAAATGGTAGAGGAAATAAAGGGTGAGGAGGATAAATTACCCAGGATGTGCTAGAGATAGCCACTATTTCCAAAGATATACAATGGGCAAGATAGGAGTAAAGTAGGCCCCAGGGGACAATTAAAGGTGGAAAAGATTTGGATCACATTTATTATCCCACTGGTCTTCTTCCCAGAGCTTCCCTGTCCTTCGTCTATTCTTCCTATAGGAAAACATATACAGCTCAATATGAAGCTTGTAATTACGTTGCAAGTTTATGAGCCGAAAAATGCTCCACGGGGTTGGACATTGTAATTCATTAGTGCTTGGTTGCTAGTGCTATAAAGTCCCTGCGATGACTCTTCCGAAAATCCCAATGTCCAATACATTGGAAAAGTATGTACACGAGGGTGGATTTTTTCTCACTCTCTCATTCCCATCCATTTGGAATGACTCAAAGTCAAGCTTAAAGGACCCATTCATATTGTCAGTTTGAAGGTGAAAGAGCCGAGTAATTTTCTAATGTAAATTGTTGATTGAATAATTTTAGGGTGGATATTTCTCTGGAAGTTACTCCTTTCTTCATTCCCTTGTTATTTTCCCATGGATTTTGTCATTATTGATGTATGTGTAACAAAGGGCTATAAATTTAAGGAGTGGATTGTAAAGACTCATCAGTGAGAAGGCCAAAGGATTTTATTTGAGAAAAATCATCCCTATACATTTTTATTGCTAATAAGAATGCTAATTGACCCGTGTAATTTCCAAGGAAAAATCTTTATATGAGTAAAGTCAGTGAAACTTTTTCCTCCCTTTCAAAAAATGAAACTCTTGAGTTTCTATGGAGAATTCCTACAGAAGCTGGTGGATTTTCTCATTGACTCATATGTAGCTTTATCTAATATGTATTCCACCAGCATTTAAAGTACACTGTTAACAAATTTATGACAATATCCTTTCAGACTAAATTAAAAACTACTTTTCTCTTCCCCCCCTCTCAACTCTCAAGGTTCGTCCTATGATGAAAATATGGGCGAAAGTTCATTTCAGGATGAACTTCGTCTTTGGATGGATTTGGAAGAAGAAAATCTAATTTCCGTACCTTTGTGCATAATTTTGTTGAATGTGAGGGTTTTTAAGAAGTACCACACCATTTTATGTGAGGTACACACATATAAAGGTGAATTGTAGCTAGGGGAAAAGGTATAGACTTGTGGTAGTGAAAAGTTATAGGGATATTATTCGGGAGGGAATTTCATGAGGTTGAAAATTTCAAAAAGAGTAACATTTTTCTAGTGGATTTTTACTTTGCAGAGGAGAGAGAGAGAGAAAGGGTGAGGGAGAGAGAGAGAAAGTAAGCGTGTGGGTTGGTTCCGTAATTTGGATGTAAAAAGTTGGGGTGGCGTTAAATTGAAGCCAATATTGCAAATGTCACAACCTTTTACTCGTCTATCTTTTCATTGGGGATGAGAATGGTTTTGAAGGTATGCTTTCTAATGGTGTAGTTCCCTTTGCTATAGAATATATATATGGATATTGTGGTAGGAGGGTACATTTACGGAAAAAATCTTAAAGGCTCAAGTGGTGGAGGAAGAGGAGGAAAAAAATCTAGGAATAAGTACAAGGCTTTTGTTTCTACACAAGTCGGCTTGAATTTCTTAAAGCATTTTTCTCTTTCTTCCTATCTATACTTTTTGTTGGAAGGGAAGTCGAGCTTTAATTCTTATGCTGACTGCCGCAATTCCTCCTCTACCCCATCAATATTCACCTCTCCTAGGAGACTTGAGCTGCCTCTAATGGAACAGAATGTCATGTATTGCATAATCACAATACTATTGGAATTCATTTGGGGGGAGTCGCATAATATGCATGTAGCTAATTTAGGAAATTATTTGGAATTCCTATATAGAAAGTTAGAAGGGGGAATTTTATGCAGGTGGATGGATAGTAAGGTAAATCTTATATGAAGCTTTAACATAGAAAGTAGTAAGTTAGCTTTTATAGGGAATATAAGTTAGTTTAATGTGAGGAGGAGGAGGAGAGGTATTTTGTTACAAGGGAGTGAGAGTGAGAGTGTGGTATAATGGAAATGTAGGTTTTGTGTTGGGGAAAGAAGAAGAAGAAGAAGAAGGACGTCACTAGCGAAAAGCTAATGATTCTTCTGACGGTGACATTTGTGCGTGCGTGGTTGCTCATAATATTGCCAATGTCTTTTCTCTTCTCCTGTGAAATTCACTCGAAGGCTTCTTTCTCTCTCTCACAACTCCTTCGAGTCCTCAGATTATTTTGGATTTACTGTTTTCCTCTCCTTCTGTCTCACTGTTATTGTTATCATAATTCCTTCCTTCCTGACTCCTTTTTACCAAAAACTCATTCAGCCCAAGTGGATTGGAGTGGAGAATGAAGGGAACCCTCTCTCTCATTTTGCCCATTAGATTTAGTTGATTTTCTCTTCTAACTTCCTCCTACTCTCGCACTTTCCTATATGTCACACACTAAGGAAGGCAGTGACAAAATTCTAGGTAAAAACTGAGGGAGTACATACGTAGGATATGGATGAGAGTTTCTATGTACATAAAATTCCATCAGAAACCTTGACACTTTCGTACAATTTTGTTTTTGGCTGGACCATTTGGATAAGCAAAGCTTCTCCCCATTCCCTCATATTATGAGCTTATAACATTAGGAAAGGGTGACTTTTCCCCTCTGACTCGTTGCATATACTAAATTACAATTACGGTAGAGAACTGTCACAGAACAAGCATCATTATTACTTGTAATTGGTCTTTGATTGTAGAAATGATTTTTCCTGGCTAAACCCTCCTCCTGATTGACTGACACAAGCAAGATTAAATGCTAAAAGTTTTGTCACCCTCCTAACTTTTTCCCTAGTTATCCTACAAAACAGAAATAATTATTATTGTGGTGGGAAACAAAAGTAATTGAATTTTTATCACCACCAACTTAAATTTTTCTTCTCTCTTTTTCAACTTGAGTAAATACTAAATCCTTTACAATTGTACTTGCGGGTGATGAGAAGAAATAGTACTTTTATTGTTAGTCACTCTATTAGAGTATTTTTATCACCAAAGGAATTTACGATTAAAGCACATGGTCCTTGCCACACAATTCCCTCGTCCTTGGCGGTTTCTCTTGTTTTTCTACTCACAACTTTTCCCATAGAAATCTATATGGCAAGGAAATGATTCTCTATTTTTTGACTCAAAACTCTACAAAGAGTAAAAGGTTGAGGTTGGAGAACAATTACCTCACTGAGAAAAAGAGAGGTAAAAGAGAAAGAGAAAGTACAGAGGAACGATAAATTTCCCACCATTTACGATTTCCAGTTAACCATTTTACTTTCTCCTCTGCTCCAGCTTGGGACTAAAGTTCGGAGAAAGTTTCCTCTCCCTTGTTTTTGTGGTCGACTATTAAGAATGATACAAGGCCCAGACTGGTGAGACTCCACATTCTCTCTCAAGTCTTCTACTATTAACAGAGTTATAAACAAACACTTGCTATTTTACACTTACATTCCTACCTATAAAAACTGGAGGAGTTACATATGTACATGGAGAAAGTCCAAAAAGAAAGCAGCTCTCTTCACATATGACAAATACAACAATAATTCCTTGCATTTCTGACAATCATTCCCAAAGCCTTTTAGTACATGCTCAACTTACTCCTTCCAACACATGTTGAAATATATATATACGTGTTGGAAGATGTGAGAAAAAGACTTGACGTGAAATAATATTAGTTTTTCTATGGACCAACTTATTACCGTTGGAGTACACAATAATAATTGTAGAGGCTCTCCTACAAATAGCGTGGATAGGAGAGGGAACGGAGTAAAATGCAACTCTCACAAGTCAAGAAAAAGAGGGAAAGAAGGATGACGAACAAGATGACTCGCCACTAGCACCAGCCGTGGCTGACATTGAGTTATAGCTTCATACTCATAAATCCTGATTCCATCAAGCTCTCCCTAAAACGAATTGAGAGATAGTACAAGAGCAACCGTAGTAGTAGCAGTATAAAGGGAAGAAAATCTTAAGATATTTTTACCCCAAATATTTCAAGGGTGTAAAGGAAAGGAGAAAGTAGAAGAAGATAAATACAGTGGTCAATGCTCGTCCAGATTTCCCTCTTTACCACTCTCAGAAAAGCTCCCTTTCTTATACACTTGAACACTTGATCGGACAGGATTTTTTTCCTCTCTCTCTATCCTTTTAGCTTTAGCTCCACATCCTTCGTCTGTCTACACTATAAAGCATTACTCAAAAGACTTGTCCTAGCCGAGCCTTTTACTCCACTAAGATCCTCATTCCTCTATACACACACTTTTATATCCTTCAAAATACATTTCACGTTGACCATATAGTCCATGGCACTTGGAAAGCTTGGACAGGAATCATTCCTTTTCATGTTCCGGATCTTCAATCATTTTCCCTTCAATTGTATAGTAGAGCCATAGTAATTTTTTTCTCATAGGATTCAATACAAATTTGTAGTTTTTTTTGTCTTGAGAACCATTCAATGCTATAAAGTCTAGGTTGGGAATGAATGTCCGAGAGAGTTGCATCTTTCATGAAAAATTACCTTTCTCTTTTTTATATACAAGGGATATGTTGAGCTTATTGATAAGAGGAGAAGGAGGGTTGGACTAAAGAGAGGCACTTTTTTTAGGAGGGATTTAACCCTTTTTTCGGATCGTCTTACTCCTTCAAGCTCCTTGTTACTTTGAGCTACCCGAGATGACTTGTAAGGTTGGGGTATAACAAAAAGCTTGGGTGAGGCCGCCATGGGAAGCAAAGCTCCTCACAAAATTGCAATGTGTCAAAGTAAAACCAATTGATTCAAGTAGTCTACTTAGGTAACCAAGGGGAATGGGGATTTAAAGTGGCATGGATAGAGAGGGCTTGTTGGGGCTACATGGTGTTAGCTTGGGAAGGTGAATATAGTGTAATTATAGTGTGGGGACTCTGTACTTATGTGTTTTTACCTTGAGGAGCTACTTTAGTGTGAGAGGTTATAGAAATATATGGAAGGAGGGAATGTATGAGTTGTCATGTAATTCATTTGATATTATTTGCTCATAGGCACACATACACACACATAGATAATTGAACAAGTCCTGGTGGTAGGAGTAATTGTTGACACTAAACACGTCTCTTGTATAGTTATGAGTTAGACACAAGCTTGGGGTACTTATCTCTCTTGGTGATCATTCACCTCCTCATTTAGCAATGTAAAGTAAAATGACGACAATTGGCAAGGAAAACAGAGGGGATTTATGTGATGGCTCATGTCAAGCACATTGTTTCCCCATGGGTTTACATCCCTTAAATTTACATTCCATTTGGCTAAACTTGTTCCTATGGTATTTTCTCTATGAATTTCCTATCCCGTTAGGTGCTCTTATACATGAAGGAGAAGTTGAGCTATTTGTTCCTTGTAACATTTCTTACACTCACTCCCAAGGATCAATAGATGGCTAATAAAACATTTGGACATTTATAGTCTTACAAGTTGAATCTCTTTGTAATCTCTCACATTATATGTAGTCCGTTGTAAATTCCAGGCTCTTTTGTCTCCACTCACCTCCTTATCCAACTCGTAAGTAAATACTGCAGGGAAGCAGTCATAGGAATTTGCAAGGATGTGAGAGAGAGAGATTGGGAAAAATTTTATTGGGAAAATAACATGATATTTTTTCATATATTTCTTGTACTCATTTGACTTATCTATACGTGGGACCTCATGCCAAATCCTTATCTGCGGGTGGTATTTTCCCTAACCTGATTTAATAAGGAGTTTCTTGTAAAAAAATAATTTACATTTAGGATCTTAACCGTTGAGAAAATATGGAGATGCAAATCATGAGAGAAAAATTTTTGTATTCATTTGTGGAGCTTTCGTTGTGATAAAAGGCTTTGCATACAAATACAACAATGGTAGGAGGAGTAAGGGAATTTGGTGTTAAAAAATCTATGGATTTCTTAGATAGAATCCCGGTGCTAAAAGCAAAGAGAAAATTTCCTGATAATAATGTAAGTTTTGTGGGAGTTGCGAATGAAGGGAAAAATAATATAATCCAAAAGCATCCTTGCACTTACTCAGAGGGAAAATTCCAATGGTAACATTCTAGGGAAAAGGCACCGATACGGAAACATTGCTGACGCATTAGAACTTGTAGGGAAATGGAAGTAAATATGTAGATAAATGTACATAAAATAAATAGAAGGTATTTCCCCATTCGGATGGTAAAATAAATCCCAACCCTTTTCAAGTGTTCGGGAGAGTAGTAGTTGTTGGGATTAATACAATATATGCATCAATACGATTAGTATAATGGAAGTTCCAAAAGGAGGGTTGAAACTAAAGTGAAATTAGGAAAGCCATAATGTAGCACGTTGTTCTATGTGAAAATTGAACCTGAAATGGTTTCCATATGTAATTTCACTAAACTAACAACGACTTGTACTCAAACTCCTTCCCTTCTGGAACTTCCCTCTGAAAAAGTCAACCATTGATTTTTACATATTTCACTTTATCTCCATACACATTACTATTACATAAGTTCCGGTGGGTTACCTTCCATTTAAATCCTACACTTTTAGATACAAAATACCATGAAAACTTATATACGAACATATGTGATTCTGTAAGAAATTTATACGTACGAAAGTGTAATTCATAAAAAGCACTTCTTCTCCTTGCACCCTCATTCAACGTCATTTCATTTGAATTCAAATGGGGTGAATGGTCCCAGTTTCATAAATGCCGCCTGCCACATCTTGAAAAAAAACGTCTCCCTCTTTCCTTCTCTCTCCCTTTCCCGTCAGTCTTTTAAAGAAACCAAGGGGCTCCGTTATAATAATCAATGATCGGAGGAAACTAATGTTCGGCAAAGATGTAAAGAAAGCTCTTTTCTCAGAATCAACTTTCCTATTACCACGTAGTTATAATGTCAAGGTTTAACGTAGCAAAACAGCATATGCAAGTTCAAAGGAGCAACTTGAGCCATTCCATGTAATAATAATGTTGTTAAAAAAGGATGGGAAAAATCTGATAGATTTTTTTTTACTTCCTGGAATTTTAACGCACCATTAAACTTTACTCAATAGTCCTTGTAGATCCACCAAAGTAGTGAAAATGTTCCTTATGTATTTTGTTCCGGGATGATGATTTTTAGCCCAGAAATAAAATACATGGTTGCTATATAGCAGTATCCTAGACAAAGTCAAGATTTCAAAGGAACAATCAACCTTTTTATTTTCTATTTTTATTAAACTATCTTCATACACTCCATTACTGGAGAACCAATAGGGGATCATCTTTGAAGAGAATAAAATGCTATTTTCAAATGAAGTTTCTCAGGGTAATAAATTTTGTCATGAGTTTTTGTCCTATAGGCAATTACATTTGTAAAGAATTTTTTTCATGAGTAACATTTTTGTATCAATAGCCCTTACAGAAATATCATGTTCCATAAATTGTATTATTCTTCTGGGCCTGCGCCTGTAAAGAATTTTTCTAAGGAGAGAAATAATAAAACCATAATTTCCCATCCCAAACAATTTGTTTGAGAATTAAATTTGGAATGGGCAACTTTTTTCTCCATGAGTACTTTTCTTTTCTAGATTTGTGTGTAAAGTTACTACTCCTGAATAACAAGATCATAGGCATTTAGAACTCTCCCCTTGAAAAGTCCATGTAACTTAAGAGCTTATGAAGGCGAGAGAGAAATGCTGGACCATAATGGAGATTTTGATAGGGAAATCCCATGAGGACCACAACCCTTTGAGAGGTAAAAGTTAATTAAAATGCGGAAAAAACGTGAAAATGTTCTTTGACAATTTTGATTAGCATTAATTCTAGTGCTCTCTCTCTCACTCACTCTCCTCACGCTCATTCTTCCAGTCATTTGTGCTTTGGGAGAGAGAAGGTTCTCTTTGAATCTCCCCTCTCCTTTTCCCTACTATTACATCTTATTGTCTTAGTAAAGTGTGAGAAGGTAAACATTAAAGTGAAACCGGCTGAAATTCATCGATCCATCTTATGATGAGATTTCACGGATCTTAATTCCTCGAGAGAGAGAGAGGAGAGTTCGTACTCATTATTTTTTCATTGAGACTTTCTCCCTACCATCTCTCTCTCACTACTCCAACGCTAGGGTTGACTTTCAAATGTATATAACTTGGAATGAAGTTGGATGTGAAAAACAAACACTTTTTTCTATCCAAGCGTGACCATCTTCATAAGTATTTAGAGTGTGAGAGAAAGAGTTTGGATGATGATGAAATTCATAGGCGAACTTTGAAAAACTTTATCTATGGGTTTCTAAAAGTAAAGGATCCGTACGTAGAAGAGTAGTGCAATTATTTGTGGTTCTCATTTCAGAGCACATACATACACGGGAATTCAATGTGATTTCTTATGAAGTAGAGAAATACATATTTAATAGTACTCACACACTTTTGTCTGCAGAGAGCCAACATGTGACGCAAGGGAAAAGGCTTGAGATTTGCATAAAGTTTTCAAGCCTCACTGAGTCAAAGCTGAAGGAGAGAAAAGGGAATGAGGATGAGTTGTGAATTTCAAGAGACTTAATTTTCAAAATAAAGGAATAACTTCCACGTCCGAAGACTTCCTTGATGAGAGTGTCATTATCATTTCTCCATTGTCCTTCATCCCAGAGTTTTCCATAAGAATAGTCTCACTTTTCCATATATACACAGGACGACGACGCCCCAACTCATGGAACTTGAGATTATTCGATACGCTCCGATTACAATTATTACAGGTTTTCCTTTATCAGTCCTTGAAATCTTCTTCAAACTGAATTTACATGAGACTCGTAAAAGCGAAAGTTGACAAGAGCTCCGCTACTATTCTGATTCTCCTGTCCAATCTCCCGTGCCGCCTCCCTCTCAAATTTAACGTTACTAAGGAGAGAGAAATTCGTGTAAATGATATTTGCGACTTTGTCCATCCTCATTCCCCCTACCTTGGAAAGCCCATTTGAAATGGAGGGTTACAGCGTGTGGAATGACATTTTAGGTAGGAAAAGCATCAAAGTGAGTTTTAGCAACGAAATTTATTTAGCTTTGAAGTTTAGAGAGTTGATGACACAAGAGGTACGGAGGAGAGTTGATTGCTTGAGAAGCTTGTTCATCTCTCTGAACATTCCTAGCTCCGGTTTTCGCACTGGGTTTTCGTGGAAAGGGAGAAAACCCTGTTAGGTTTAACGGGTGTGTGCCTTCTCATTCAGTTTGAGGTTCTAGATAGAACATGGAAGGGAGAGTTGGGGCTTGTCCAAATATTGGCTATAGGTGATGGACCAGAAGGAAATCCTGGAGACAATATAGGCTGTCATGTACAACGATGTATGTGTGTGTGTTGTGTGTGTTTGGCAATAAGACTTGCTACTATTTCAATTTCTAACCCGGCTTCTTCTCAAATATTGAGGTATATAATTCCCCCCTTTTTAGTACAGCGGCTCCAACGCTCTTACCCCTTACAGAAATAATTTAAGCTCTTCATAATAAAAGAGCGACATACAATAAGAAAAGGTAGTGCTTAAATTTCTTATATTTACATATTGTGTGGGAGTCCCGTTATGCTAAGAACAGGTTCATTTGTCTCATGTATACATGTTCTTTTAAATCTCTCGAGTAATGGAAACAGTTGACTCTATTTTTCACCCCTTACTCTCTTACACACACACACACACACACTGACTCCATGGTGGAGAGATGTATGTGTACTCTTGGGCTCCATCATGCAAACTTTATCAGACCAATCTGCTTCTCCCCTCCTTGCTCTTTTTCCTACACTAGTAGGTTCTCTCTCTCCATAGAAAGTCATATAAAATTTATTATGTCAAGATTCTAGGAAAGTCAAAGCTCCTGCGCTAGTATATGAGATGTTGTTAAAAAATTCTAGCAAGGGTCCTTCCTTTACTGTCTCCCTCCTCTAAAAACACATACAGAGCTTTTGGATAAGAGGCAAACCCTTTGTAATGTCATGGTCCGAAATTTCCGGGAGAAAGAAGAAGAAGAAGCTCAAAAGGAAAAAACTCCTTTTGGTCTCCACAGAACTGCAATTGTAAACATAAGAAAAAAACATTATCATGGTCCAGCTAAAAAATCCTCCTTCCACAGAGCTACCTATCCTTTTTTAGATATGTAACTAAATGTGTTTTTTTAAAGCAGGGGGGATTCCCATAAAAATAGTAGGAACTTTGATAAAATAACTTTTCATAGTTTTAACTAATGTTATTTCTCTATAGTTTGTACATCCAATGCGATTGGAAGGGTTGGAAGGAGCGAGATAGGTTTTTTTTTCTGCTGTGCTCAGCAAAAGAAAAAAAAGTTATGCTACAACATAAGATGAGGTTTAAGGAAATGTTCACTTTTCCTATACATATTTCCTACCTTGAGAATAATCCCTGAAAGTTACCTCATGCTAGGGGGAATTTTCCTATAGTGACTTTTTCTTATGCAAGTAAATGTAAACTATACACAGTAGCTCACGTACAATGGTCCGGGTAAAGCTTGAGACGATAATTTGCTATCAAAAGGAATTTATCTTAAGCATTACCCCTTTCGCCTCCATAGTTTCACTTACTCCTATCCCTTCCATACTAGGAGACATTCTCTCACAGTCAGTCCAAATATGTAAGAATGTATTGTGTATAAAAAGCTAAGGGAGTGAGCATAAAATGGTATAAAATAATATGTGTACTAAAATGTATATAAATTTTGTATCCAAATGTATGGCTATTTTTGAGCGGTAGTAGTAATACTTACATAGGAGGATGACATTGCAGGAGAGATAAGGGAATGTTTCCACTAAAATCCTGTCTACATTCTGAGGAAGGCATGTAGGACGGCATAGGACGACGATGTAGTAAGGAGAAAAGGCGAGAGGATGACTATAGATTGAAGGAGGACTTATTATATTACTGAAGCCATCCGCAATGCTGGGAGCAAAAAGGATGGCAGGGATGGCAAGAGTGATATTGCTCGTGTGGAGATGATTGAATTAGAGATGCGAAAGCGAAAATGGTCCGGTAACGTGATTACCATGTAATTTCCCCATATATACAGATATGGACTGTATCTTGGTAAAAGGGAAGGATTGGAGGAGTGTGTAAGTTGTCAACACTACGTGTGTGCGTGTGTGTGCGTCTTCTCCGGGTACGTAAATTTCTACAGATCTTCTACCCTTTGGAATTTTATATGGGGAATTTACAAACTCTACATTTTCTGTATACATAGTAGGGATAGGAAAAAGTTGAGTTTTTTTGGGGTTGCCTCCAGGCTCCCTGGAAATATCTCTAGCTCTCTGGAAAGAATCTCATTTTGGTAAAACCAGCTTTTTCTGGTATTATTGAAGTAGGAGGGAAAATACTATTAAATGTATATTTGTAATGTTATTTTGAGGTTGGGTATTAATAGGAATTTTTTTAGTTAGGAAGGGAAGAAGAAAATTCTAAGGAAAAAGTGTGTTTTGGGGGGGGGGAGAGAAAATTTGACATAAGATTTTATTATGTGTATCGAACATTGACTCATGCTCTCCTTGGCCGTTTCCGACTTTCAATTACGTTCTTGATCGCTCATTTCTTTCCCCGTAGTACGTTGGAGATTAGATAAGGGGAACCTCCAGTAGAATTTTTTTTCTCTCTCTCTCTCTCTTTCTCCCGTCCTCTTATTTATTGAGAGAGGCTTGGGAGTTTCTAGTAAAAATATAACCTCATCTTATATTTATAATGTTGCGTGGGCGAGGGCAAGCTGTGGGTTCTCTATTATCCACTCTCTCTTTCTCTCTCAATGTTCACATAGCTAAAGTGATCTTTGGTGAATTTTCAAAGATCCATGGATTGATTGATTTGCCATTTGGGCATGTATGGAGGATCCAATTGGGAGGTTCATGAAATGGATGGAAATTCCCTCGTTGAGAGTACAGATTGCCTATTATTTTCATGGGTGATTAGGAAACAAGTCAATTCTATCCGGAGATTTATCTTCCAAAGAGTAACCGCTCCTTGGTCTTGGTTTATTTATGGTAGTTTCTTCGTCGATGGAGTAATGTGATTTTAATAAGGATTTTTATCAAGAGGGAAGAGAGAGAGAGAGAGGGAAAAAAATTTTGCCATTGAAATTTTTTCTTTCGTATTTTTTTCTCTTTCTCTTGGATTTATCGATCCTACTTTTTCTCACAGATAATAATCATTTGTAGTATATGGGGATTTATTGACTATATGTAAATGCCCATGTAATAGTGGCTAATGGCTTGAGGATGAAGTAACATTAAGAAAATTTCCCTTATCTAAGCCATGTATTGATTATTATTGAATTACGACTGTATTTATTACCAGTAATATTACTAATAATAAAATTACACAAGTTTATTTACCTCAATTTTTTGTAGTAAGGGAATTATGGCAGGAGGCACATTTTTATTTTTCCCTATATGATGAGTCATTGGACTTAATTTACAAACTATTGGCAATAAAAGGTAGGGAGGACGTCGTAGGTAGGAAAAATCAATCGCTGCGATTACAAAAAGTCTTACAGCTGTTGGGCTCAGAGCAGAAGGGTAAGCTCGCTTAAATAAAGCTGCTGCTGGTTCACGTATAAATTGTATTGTAGGAGGGATATATAATGGTGAGATTATGGAAGGAGCAGAGTATATGGTAATAAAAGGGTTTTGGGCTGTGTAATTAAACGTAGACGTTAAATTGGAGCTGGGCGTAGTGAGAAGGAACATGGTGCTATGGTTTGAGCAAAAGAGGAGTCAGAATGAATGTTTAGCTAGAATTTAGACAATTTGTGTGACAACTGAAGCAAACAGTGTCCAATCTAAAAGTGGCCGCTGGGCTGGAATAGAAATGAGATTAATTAGAAATGTAGCTGTAAGTGAAGACGACGATGATGGTGTCGGTGAGTTTTTACATTTGGATCATCCTATTCAATTTGCACGTCAGCACTATTTGCAAAGGTGTACTCGAAAACTATTTCCTTGTCTTTCCTCGTAGTCATTGAGAGAGAGAGAGAGAGAGAGAGGTAGAGAGATTGCTAAAGCTAATATTGCCTGTTTTGGCATGATGATGATTTTGCTAAAAGCCACAATACTATTATCCCTTGGTTTTGAGACTCGGAGTATATTATAAAGCTTTTCTATGCTTACAAATGCTTTTGCAAATTCACTTCCTCAAATATCATGAGGTATTTTGGGAATGGCTTTCATAAATGTTAATCATTTTCTCTCTCTCTCTCTCTCTGGGTGAGAATTACATGGACAAATCCTCTACACATGCCACCTACAGAAACAACATTACATGCAATTCCTATTAGTGAGAATAAGGTGGAGTCAGTATCGTTCTTCCAGTACGTTTCCCCATTAAGCCTCCTAATATCATGTAAAGATATGTACAATAATAGTAAAGATTTGCATGCAAATGTCTGCCTGGCCAACTGTGTCTTTAGAAAACACACACACGTACACAATTGCTGGTAGAAGGGAAGTAAAAATTCCTTGGACACATTAAAATGTCCTGTATAAAAAGCTCCAGTGTACTTACGTAGCTCCCTATATGGGGAACATTTGTCTGGCCATAACCATTGAGGCATGAGGTGAGGAAGAATCGGCTCTTTAATTTTTCTGATGGGTGTCATTGGACAAATTACTCTGGAAATGTTAATACTGAGATGGGCTTGGCGGGAATATTTGGTGGTGGTAATGTTTGCACAAATGTTACCACACATACAATATCATTATAGTCATTTGTTTCTCTCTCTCTCTCTCTCTTGTATTCCCTACCAATACTATCACTACATCCTCATCTGAAATGGTCGAGTATGTACTTGAGCACACATCTAAATGGTAATCACACTTTACAGCTGTGTGCTTTGTTCTTTCCAACATTGACTTCTCTTGAGGCCTGATACATAGTTGGGCTGGAATTACCCTTTTTACAAAAGGTACTACCATTACCATTCCTACGTGATTCCTCCCATAAAGCTAATAACAACCAGTGCTAATATTTATTAAATTACAGGAACCAGAGAGAGACAATTGCCTTTGAAACTTTTTAGCAGTTGTGCTAAAAATAATTTCTTTTTGTATCGGCCTTTAATATTAATTTTTATTGGTGCTAAAAAATCCCTTGGAATAAAATGGTTTTTTTCTTCGTACATTGCAATGGTGTCAAGTAGAGGAAACAGATTACATTATTTCCATAGTAAAAAATATATCTTGTGAGTAGGATTTTTTCGCAGAGTCATTTTTTTTGCCAGAGTAAGAAAAATGATTGGAGAGTAGGAAAAATGTTTGGAGATGCAGAGCACATGAAAATGATTTTAGAAAGGACCATTAAATCAATGTAAATCATTTTCCGCTTAATTCCTTTCCATTTGTAACGTTGGCCGTGTCAAGTTAACTGCGATAAACATAAGTTTCCCTTGACACAGTGCGTAACTCAGTAATTTATACATGTTCGGTTCCATAGAATTGTTAATAACGACAAAAGGCCTTTTCTCTCTTACTCTTACACTACCAAGTAAGAAAACCAGATTGAAGCCACTTAATGTAGCTTGAATTTGAATTTAGAGTGCTACATTGGCTTGAACTCTGGGAAAAGCATAAGTTTTGGCATAACATTTCCTCCTACATGCAATCCCTCTTACCAAATGAGACCTTCCCCTTGAACGTACATACACTTGAAGAAATTCTAAGGTACTAGTACATAAGAAAAGGAAGGTTTTATACATAGCATAGGGACACCGTCCGCTACTATATTTATACATATAGAACTTGATGATGAACATCATGGTGGATTTCGGCTCTCTTCCGTGAAATGAGCTCAGGCCAATCCTAGAGTCATATGAGAAGGGAGTAAGGGAAAAGATAGATAGGGAAGGAAATCAAGAAAGTGAAACGTAACCCCAAAGTTCGCTCTTTTTTCCAGTTATTCCTCAGAATCTTCCTCCATTCCTCCTGTTTATGTTCCTATGTATTTATCTATACATACTGCAAGGAAAAGTAGTAGTTGTAGGGTAGGAGTAATGCTTAGTTAGTACTTTTCCAGCACACAAATTCTCTTCTATGTTCACATAAATAGCTCGTTGGAAAACTCACTTTTGGATGTACAAATTCATATGAGTCTCTGTTGAGAGAGAGAGAGAGGGTCGGTGTGTGGGCTAAACGTGGTAAAGTAACTGCGGCCAATGGAAGAGGATTCGTATGCAAATGTGAACCGACTCGGCTTTTACACGAGAATTTAACTTTGCCATAATGAGGAGAAAGTAGTCCATAGGGTGAAATCCACTCGATTTCTTTCTCGCCTTTTCTCTCTCTCTCTCTCTCTCTTTCCTCTCAAATAAAATCTATGGTGAAGATGTGCAGCTTTACATTTGTAATCTTAGGGAAAAGAGTGAGAGAGAGAGAAAGTTGGGAGGTTATATACGATTCAAAGGAGTCCCGTTTCCTTCTTCCTGACAGACCCAGACAATATTTCAGTACGAATGTGTAGTAAGTAGCTGGAGTGTAACTGTAAGCTATGCAACATGCTTAATGCCCCTGTTCGAGATAAACGACTCATGTTACTCTCTCACACGAATGTATTAGCTCCGGCTTGTACTAAACTGTGTGAGAACACATGAATGTAGCGCCAGGCCAGGACAGAGAAGGAACATATAGCGGTGTGGTGTGGTAGGAAAAAGGAAAGGTACGGAGGAAAAGGAGTTGAATAAATTTATCTGGAGTTAATATTCTTGAGTTTTGGTTCATGTAGATTTCTTTCTTCATGGGCTTGAACCAGGGAAGGGGGATCAATTTTCAATGAGATTCAACCTGACCCTTGCTCCTTTACCATGGAACCAACAACGTTTTATATTCTTTTTAAGTTTCATTTATCGCCAGTTAGCCCCTTCCTCATATATCACTTACACCCAAGTCTCTATTACAAATGCACCCTACAGTCTCTAGAGAAAGGAGAGTCTTATACTTTTTCTTCTTTTTTCTAATATAGGAAATATTCCTTTATAAATCCTGCCATAGTCAAAAGATTGAGTATTTCTCAGTTGTATTGTTGAAAGTCAATTTGAATTGCATGTAAATACATACAAAGGTTTGTAAGGGAGAAAGTAGTTTTTTTTGGTAGGAGGATTTTTCCTAGACAAAGTCGTTTATTTATGTAAGGAGTATTTCATATAGAGAAAGCCGTTTTTATGGAAGGAGTATTTGATATAGGGAAAGTCGTTTGTATGTGAGAATTTTTCGTCGAAAGTCATTGGATTTTTTTCCCCGGACTTTTTTCCCCATTCTGAATGTCTCTGTAAAGGGAAATATGAGAAGAGGTGTCTCATATCAATAAGGATTATTCTATTTGCTTTGCGATCGAACGGCTCCCAGGGGTTAAACAAAGCCAGAGATGATCTAATCGACGGGGCTTTTTTTCTAACTTTTTTTTCTCTCTCTCCTCTCCTCCGTGTCTCTTATGTATTTACTCAGGAATTAACATTAACTGAAAAGAGTCTTGTTTCATGTTTGCTGTGCTTTCACTCTACTATCTTTCACTTCCCTCAACAGCAGCAGCTTTTTTCCTACGAGGTGGTTCCCATCGCCCCAACCAATACATTTTTTTCTCTTTGCAATAGTCAACGTGCCAATGGTTCTCCTTTCCCATAGTATTTCAAGTACCTGTTCTGGACTGCAATTTTGAGGGGAGAGAGAGAGAGATTCCACTGTGAAACTGAGTGTGGGAGATGTAGATGGGAAAAATAGGGACTACGCTCTGTGTGTAGTTCTCATTTAATGTTTGGCTATGAGGAGATAAGCATCTTTGATGTTTATAGTCATTGGCAAGTTGGACCAGCTTTGTTCGTTCTTTCGTTCTTGGTTCCTTGATGACTCCCTCTGATTGTAATTCTAGACTTGCTCCTCATACACATATGAACCACCTTAGGAGTAAAGGGACTTATAGGACGGGCCACGGTTATATATAGGGATTGGGTGGAACGTGAGCGTAAGAAGAAATGGTAGTGATTGAGAAGAGTAAGAAAGTTTTTGGAATGCATTTGAACATGTTTCTGATACATTATGCACCCTCACGATGCCTCTCTCTCAGTTTTTCCTCTCTATCGATGGACAGCAAATAGAAAGTGGGAAGTGCGTTTGTACAGGAAGTCACATCTCTGAAAGATGCGGATGGGGGAAAGTAGAAGGAGGGGGAGAAAAAGGGAAGAGAAAGTCTACAATGTCAAGCAATGCCATGCAAGAATGCATTGTGTGGAAAGAAGAGTGAGAGAGAGAGAGAGAAAATAATAAGACATGAAGCATCTGCTACTACACGTAGATACGCCTACGAGAATTTTTTCTCTCCGAGTTTTTTCTCTCTCTCCACTCATTCAATTGCCATTCCTTAATGGATATTAGAGCAATGATCCACACAGACTCACAAGGAAAGACAATCCACGTAACTTAATAATCTCCCTTACCTTTACTATTCCCTTCCCTCCATAAAGAAGGTATGCCGAAAATTCATATGTGTCACCCAAAATGATGGAGGTTGACTTTTGAGGAAAGCTTTTATCGGAGCAGCCAGGTATGTATAAAATATAAAGCATGTATCGGCTCAAAAAGCGTGAAATTCCTCCCTTCTCACACCTCACCTCTTTCTCATGGAGTTAAAATACTTTCTCCGCTTTCTCCCCAGATTTATTCATTCTTAAGTCAAATTCCTCATTCATTCCCTGGAAAAAGAGAAAGTTTTACATTAAACTATATGCATAGAAAATCCTAGGGAGAAAACCCCCGCTACCTTTTTTAACTTTCCTCAACCCTTTACTCCCCCGCTTTTTCTTCCAGTCAACATTTATATTCACACTCGAGCAACTATTTTGACTCTACATACTTTTCCCCTACAGGCTTCCACATACAGGAGAAAGTTACCTTTCCATATACTTATACGTAGCTACATACATATATTCTATGTTGAGAGATACAATTGCCATAGACCGGAGAATTCACAAATATTCCACACAGCAGCCAATGGTTTGTTCAGGAGCATCAAACAAGTTAAATTTTTTCTCTTGTGACCCTAACCCTTTTTTTGTATTTGATGCTCTTGTGCATCAAAATATGTTGGTGAACAAGAAAAAACTTATATATATATATATATATATATGCATAAAAGTGCAACACAAAGGAAAAGGAAAGGAATAAAAAAGAATAAAGTGAAAAATCCAGTGGAGCATAATAATCGGGGAAAGTCTGTCAATATCAAATCATTGGGGTGTATTGTGCTTGTAAAAGGCAATGGTATGAGCGGGCTTGTCAAGTCAAAGGTTTTTTATCCTTTTTTCTACAACAGAGATATTCCTAGTGAATAGAGGCTATGAGTATAAAATTGCAGTGTTAAGTACATATACATCAACATTATTTGCACAACTCAAGGGAAATACACGGTCTAAAGGAAATAGTACTGAAGTGCAGTCATGTTTAACCAATGGATCAATTGTGAAATTTGTTTTATTTCTAAACTTGCCTTTAGCTTTATGGTCGGACACAAATTCCTATTTGTTTTATTGCTGGTTTTTATGTCGTCCTTTCCCTTTCTCCACTCTTTTTTTCCTCTTCCTACAAATCTATACTTAGAAATAGCTCAAAGGCTGTTTCCCTCCTTGTACGGAGAAAGTAGCATGGTTTTCGGGTATAGCCTGGCATTTGAAATTATAAAGTGACTTTTCCTAGGATACGTTTATGTAGTTACAGTTAGGCGACTTAAGTTGTTTTGTCTGTCTAATCGTGTTCTACGTCCATTGTCATCCCATGGACTGCCAAAGGCATCAAATACGATTAAAGTCTCGGATTGATGTGTTGCATCTCTGATACTTCCTCTTCCTCCAATGACTCTTTTAGTGTAATCAAACACATCTGGGTTTTCTCGTTGACTGGGCTGCCTCGATTGAAAACAAGGGTGACAGAAGGAGAAGAGGCAGAGAGAAAGAGAGAGACAACGGTTAGATAATTTAATTGCATTATCACCCGCCATTCATGATTGACTTATCGTTTGACTCTAGAAACTATTTCACGTTTCGTTTCAATTTAACCATCAACCACTCTTCTGTGGAATCTCGAGATTTTATCCTCTCCTGTCACACCAAAACCATACTTGGCAGTTTGTTCCATGTTTCCTCCAAACAAGTACATTAAAGGACTCCAAGCCTGATGGAATTTGAGTGTTGAAGAGGAAATGAGCTGAGAGTGTTTTTTTTCTCTCCTTCAATATAAAACCATGGGTCAAAGCTCTATAGAAATATGAAAAAAGGTATGAAGGTGGAAGGGGGAGAGGAGTTTTGGATGGTCAAAAAAGAGAAGAGCAGTTCCGTTTCCCCATTTCCTATGTCTATGTAAATGTAAGGGGAAAGTTAGGGTTTAAAAAATTGCCCTGTCCTCCGTAGTTACAGGAGTGAAAAAGTCCGAGGGAAAGTTTCCTTACTTTTTTCTTTTTCAATAACAATTCAACATGATTTTGCTCTTTGCTCTCTCTCTTTTCCCATCTTCTATGTGTAGATATACCATTGACCCTAGGACCATCCATCTGATATTTTTTTTGGTGGGGTTCAATCACATGGAAATTGCATGTTGGGAAAATCTATGGACATTGGTATGCATAAAGTATAGGATCTTTTTGAGTGAGATAGGGATTGAAAAATTTCAAGCAAGAGTGTATGGGTGAGATTTGGTAGGTAGAGGAGTGGAGGAAAAGAAAAGAAAGAGACTGATAAATAAGCTTGTGACCCCGTTTGAACATTACATGAAAGTGAACGGCTCCTGGGAGACACATTGAGGGAAACTGTTCTACCAGCCTGAAATTGACCGAATTGCGTGTTACGTCTTTGTAAGAATCACCATTCACAAATATCCAATGATCATCCAAGGAGAGACTGGGCTGAAATGATTTCTGTAGCCATGGGGTCTGCTATCTGCATAATACATTATATACATACATACAGACCCATATAACCATATGTAGGACATTTACATATAAAAATATAGGGACTTAGCGGCCCACACCTGAAAAATATGTGAGTGTGAGGTGCCAAGGATTTAAGTTGGAAACTTTGAAAAATATTTCCTAGGGAAATGGCCTTCTTTTATTTTTTGGTCAGTGTGTGGTCAAATGGTCACCCTTTGTTCAGTCATCCGGTGAAAAATAAATAAGAAATTGCCTACTGACAAAGTTTCCTGTGGAAAGTCTTCACAGCCCAAAATGTATATAATCCCGTTCATTCCAAACCCATCCTGCCTTTACAATTGAGTATTTTCATGCTTCCTACTCATGTGTATATTTTTACATTATATGCACATATAAAATATGTTTGATCATCTGCAGTATCAATGAAATAAATTTATTTCTTTCCCGAATTAACAAATGTTAAAAAATACATCCAAAAAAATGAGGACACATTATTATAGTGGTAATCATACCTTCAACCATATACCATATCATCAATACAATACAAATCATCTAATCGTGTAAATGTTTAACACTAAATTTCAGTGTAACCTTTACTTGCAATACCATGCCATCCTGGACGGTCTCCTGCAACCTTTTGATTTTGGTTGTTTTGTTTAACAACCTTTCGTCACAACTGCAAATGTTCGACTCGACCGGGTTAATTAATAGGTCTATATTTCCACTTCCAATCCGCATTGGAATTTTTGAGCGACTCTACAAAATTTAAGATCAATAAACACTTATGCATTCAGGCAACTACGATTTGAAACGCGTGATGGATTCTAATTAGATCAATTAAGATTTAAATGTTAGTGTTGAAAACATCTAAAAATCTATCATTTACCCTTTTGACTTTGACCTGTATTTTATCCTTCTGGTTGAAAAAAAGCTCATCAAGAGCTTTTTGTTTTGAATCCACGTCCATGATCAGGTAGTACTTGGTGAATTACCCAAATTATAGATTTTTCGGTTAACT